>SJYX01000404.1:150581-166631 GCA_006410675.1 Oreotragus oreotragus | reverse complement strand
TGTGGGCTTCAGTAGTTGTGGCACACGAGCTTAGTTGCTCCATGGCATGGAATCTTCCCAGACCAGGGATCAAGCTGGGGTCCTTTGCACTGGCAGGTGAACTCTTAGTCACTGTACCACCAGGGAAATCCAGTGTTTACTAAGCAAATGTGGCCAACCATGAAGTTAGCTAGTATCCTAAGCCAACTTCTCAAGTTATTATTTGGGCATACCAGAGCATTTGGTACCTTCTCTAATTTGTTCTCTGGTTTGGATGCCAATGTGTGACCTGAAGAGAAGTTACTGGAGTGGCATAAGTGGGGCCCCAGGTGTTTGTGAATGGTGATCTTCAATACCCAATGGTGATAAAGCTGCAAACTGAATTTGCCTGATTTATGAATAAGATATTGGGGACTGATTCTACTAGGGACTCTTAAATCATTGAGAATGGAGTTGACAGATTAAAGCTGTGATGACTGGTGGAACATATTAATATTATCTAATTTATAACGATGCTGATAAGGCCTTAGAATATTTGAATTATGCACTACTGACCATTATCTTGACAAATATCAATTGCAGTTTCAGATTGATGGCTAAACCAAACATAAACCAAACTTGTTAAGTCAGATAAAGTTTACATATCTAAGGAAGTGCTTTCCAATTAACTTTACTTCATTGAATGCATAAGAGATGATGTATTTGGTACTCAGGGGTAAAATGGAGGATTTTTGGAAAGGTATCTAACATGAGGTTTGGTAAACTGTTTTCTTTATGTTATATATTTATGATATAAGAGATAAACGTAAAGTGTTTTGAAAGATGAAAATTAAATATATGTAAAACTTTCAAATCTTATCAACATTGAAATAAACTTGACTTGCTTTAGTGAACATATAATTTCAGATTAAGACATTTTAATGCTAATATTTTCCATATTTGATAGTCATATATTGCAGATAAGAAACTTCATTTTAAAACTCTTATTTTTACAGCAACCTCAATTTTTCAAAAATTAAAATGAATATTTAAAGAATTACATAGGTATTATTTTTCTTTCAATGGCAAATATAATGGTAAAATTTACTGTGATGAATTCAAATGAATTTCAATTACAATTTTACATTTTTATAGCAAAGATTTCAAAATAACAATCAAGTTCTAATTGTAGAATGTATATGCCTTTTTTTTTTTTTTTTTTTTTTACTTTTAGTCAGTTTGAATGCCCCTATTAGGTACAAGCAGACAGAGGTATTGAATTTATGGGAAGACAGAGACTGGAGTTTCCCCAAATCTTCTCTGTAATTCAAGCACATTTTTGGGCTGTGGTCCTTTACTTCTTGGGTGTGAACTCTTGTATCAGTTCCAGAGGACTCTTGAGCAAGATGGAGAGTGAAGGCGTCTGCCCCAGGATGTTAATGCAGATATCCAGGTAATAGACCACCTCTCTGGGGAAGCTCTCGATGCCATAAAGGAGTGGTAAATACACTCAGTCACATCTTTTGCTCCCCATCTGTGGGCACCACAAGGTGAGCATGGTCCTAATCTCTTACCATTCTCTGAGGAGTCCTGGAAAATGCTTATTGAAATCAAAGCCATCTAATAGGGGAACTTCAGTCCTAAAGTCTGAATGGACCAGCATTTCTACATATTCCTCTAAATCACTGGATGTGTGGTAATGCACTACAATTCACCCTTTGGTAAACTCTGTTATAAGTCCTACAGAGGATAGTAGTACAGTAAGAATATCAGCAGCAATCTTCAGTGATAGACTGAGGTGTGTCTAGGTCTCCCCAAGGTATTTCACACAATTGCAGATGTTAGATCTGGGCTAATAATGATCAGATCGAAACTTCTGGAAGCTTAAATGTTCCCATTACTGCCCAACCTTAATTACGAGAGGTTAAAACATTTCAGAATACAACTTTGCTGGGATATGTGCTCAGTGTTTTCACACCCGGGCTCGGCACATCATTAATCTCAGAATCATAGAGTGCAAAATGTACAATGTACAGTGTACCTGAATATACTTCTTGCCCATCACTTTCAGCCTTCCAATAGGACTCAAATTGAGCCAAAAACATCTCTTTCTGTGGCATTTGAGCAAGTGGCAGTTACCAAGTTTTCTGGAAATTCCTTTCCATATTTCCTGCTGCTGCTGCTAAGTCGCTTCAGTCATGTCCAACTCTGTGCGACCCCATAGACGGCAGCCACCAGGNACAGTGCCCAGCCCATAATAGATGCTCATTACATATTATAATAGATGAATAAATGAATACAAGTTTAGCACTCAATAAATGTAGGAATGCTTTTTTTTATTTTAGCCATTTCAGGTGGAGATTTCTTTAAAATGTATAGTAGCACGCTCTCTTATCTTCTTAAAATGATTATAAAGACCATAATAGCACACTCCGCCAACAGCAAAGGGTCACCTCTGTGTACATCAAATATATCAAAGATGCCCTTTGTGTGCTTTAAAATATTAAATCACTACAGAGTTTTTTAATGCAATTTTTAGCTCTTTCATGCTTTTATCACGTTTACCACCCTTCCCTTTCTGTAAGGTTGCCATTTCTCCCTATGGTGAACAGCCTAAAATTGGCCGTTTCTGAGTTATTATTTGATTAAAAGCCAGTCAACCACAACTTAGCAGAGTGTCTCAAGTAAGAGTACAAGGCTCTAAGAGATAAGGAAGTGGAGCGAGGAGAGGGGGCTCTCTGTTTGCAAGCACCTGTTTCATGAGATCAGCCTACACTGAGGAATCAGCCTGGACTGAGGCCTTCCTTGTATGTGCTGCTTTCAAAGAGCAGAGTGACTCCTTCAAACTGAAGCAGCTGAATTACGGGGAACCTTCCTAATGCTGGAGAACTAGCATTTTTAAATAATATGTTAAATAGNTGCAGTCTGTGCTTAGGAGCTGGGCAGGTGGCTGGGCAGGAAGGAGGGGCAGCAAAGTCCCGGCCCTCCCAGGGGCCTAATCAGCTCAGTCATCAGGCCCTGGCCAGGCAGAGGACGGTTAGGAAGGGGCTGCCCCAGGCTGGGCAGCTGGGGCTGTGCCCATCTGATCTGCGGTGGGGCCCACGGGACCCAGGGACGGGTGGGCACAGAGATGCCAGTCACAGGGCTGAACTGGGCCTCAAACCCTATTCTGTATTTCTTTTTTTTTAAGTAATTTTTTAGAACAGGTTTAGATTTACATAAAACTTTCCAAAGCGGTGTAGACGCAGCCGTGACCTCCAGTGACGGTGACACTGAGGCTCCTGGTGCTCCCAGGGACACAGCTAGGGAATTGCACAGGGTCTCACACGTGAGCACACACATGGACTGGCATGTGAACACAGACATGTACACACGGGATCACACACATGCACACATGGGCTGACGCATGAGCACACACACGGGCTCACACCCCCGTATTTACTGACCTGTACAGTTCAGTGTCTACACTGAAGCCACCAGTTTTCCCACAACCCCAGCTCCACATCTCAGGGTTTACTGCAGCCCAGTCTCCTATCTCCTGCCTTCTCCGGTGGGTAAAACCCGCTTCTGCCCCTAATCCATCGACTTATTTGGTCAATGCCCACGTGTCCATTACCCTCCCATCTCCATTAGCCTTGCCTGAACACAAGCCCTTTTGCTCTGGCTGGCACTCTCCTCTCTTTTCTGCAACACTGACCCCTTCTCAAGCGAGCGCCCACCCAACTGCCCAGCTCAGAGGGGCACGGGGAGGCAGTGGGCAGAGCCTGGGGTGTCCCTGCGTTTCAAAGGGTGAGTGCAGCGTCTCCTCTCTGCACTTTCCTGAAGAGGAAGAAGGTGCTTCACCTTTGAGGAAGCATCTACACAGCCGCTGCCCCTTTAATCAGTTGGGTGTCGTCTGAGGGGTTGTAAGCCTCCTCCTCTCCCCGCTTTATCTGGCTCTTTCCTCACAGATATCCTTCTCAGTGGGTGGGTTACACTTTCGCTTTCTACGGTGTCTCTCAGAGTGTAAGTTTTCAATTTGGCAAGGTCCAGTTTCTTGTGACTCAGAAACTCACCAGCTCTTCTGTTTCTCTTGGTGGTTTCCGAGTCTCCTCGCCTTCCTCCAGGTCAGGGTTTCCTGCTATAGTTTCTCTCCTGTGTTTTACAGTCATTGTCTACACCGAGGCCTAGGGTCCACTGTGAACAGTTTCTCTGTGTGTGTTACAAGCCGAGCACCAAGGCTCACCTCTCTTCCCACACAGATGACACAGTTGTTCCAGAAACATGTGCTAGGAAGGTCCCCCTCTCTGTCTCCTGAAAACAGGGGACTGTTTCTGAGTCTCTTTCCAGCTACTGTCCTAACACTCTGGACATCATCCTGCACTGATAACACCCTCTCGCGGCCACTGCGGGTGCCTGGCATCCCATGTGTGACTCTGCAGCACAGGGCTGCTGCCCCCTTTCCTCTGTAGAGCTCCCCCCAACCTGAGCCTCCCCCGCTGCCCTGCAAACCACCAGCCAGGACAACCCGACCCAGAGGGCAGCCCCTATCGGCCGGCTGGACGTGCTGCATCCCAGGGACCCTAAGGAGGTCGGGCAGGTGAGCCCAGGCTCAGAAAATGGAGGACGGGGACTCCCCGGCTCTCTGGCCTCCTGGGCCTGCACCATTCTGACCACAGGACAACCTAGCAGACCTCTGGTCAGCCAGTACCCGACTGCAGGTGAGCTGGGTGAGGGCTGTGGCCGTCCTGACTGGCCCACATCATGGGCTCTCCAGGCTTCCTGCTCTCTGACTCTCGACCCATGACCCTTCCCTGGCAAGGAGAGCACAGGCCATAGGCTGGGCCTGGGACAAGAAGCACTGGGTCCAGTCCACCTCAGTGTTTCTTCCTTGTGGGAACTGAGGCCACAGTCACAGACAGGAGAGTCCGCAGACCTCAGAACCCCAGTGGCGTGCTCCCCACACCCTCCTCAGAGGTCCCAGCCCAGAGCCACAGCTGCAGTCAGACCGCCACTCTGAGACCACAACCTGATGGGCAGGTCAGGGATGGCTGGTCAGCCGGTCCCTCCTGACACACACTCCCCAACTCCGATCTCCTCCACACTGCCCCTGTCACTCCCAAAGACCACCCCTGTGGAGACCTGCCCCCGGGTCCGTCTTCCCCAGGCAGCAGGCCTCTCACCCGGGGTGGCCCAGCCCCACTTTCTCTGCATCATCCTGTCTGTAGCAGACTGAGGCTCTCGGGGCATCCCCCAGGCTCCTCCCTGGGAGTCCTCCTCCTGTCCTTTCTTACTTCAGGTCCCACCTCAGGCCAGTGGCTTGTGATGCCTGGGGAGGCAGGACCCCCATCCCTGGCCCCAAAGACCACAGCCTCACACATAGACTTCCCCTGGGGCTACCCTGGGGGCTGAATGTACTGACCAGCTTCACTCATCACTTATTCATTCTGCAGTTGGGAATCCACAGGAAGCTCAAGAGGCCACTGGTTTAGGGCTCTTGAGGACAGGACACCATCGGCCGACAGCATCGCTTCCCCAGACGGTGGGACACGTGGGATGCATCCTCGCAACACCGGGAAGTGCATCTCAGAACCTTGCAAACTGGATCCCCAACATGATCGCCCAATTTATATCGCATTTTCATTAGGTAGATTCTTTTTAGGTCAAAAATGGTCATTTAGATTTCTTCAACGAATTATTTATTTGGTTATTACTGATTTTGTACAAGGGGCTTAAACTTAGTGCTGAGTTTCAAGAGGAGGAGGCGGTCTTTATGAACTAAGGATACTCAGTTGAGAGGGTCTTTGGGAGGACTCACGTGGGGTCTGTCCACACCTCCCCATCACCTAGCCCCGCCCACATCTCAGGCCTGACCAGGTATTGGTCCAATGTTAGCCAATCAGAGTAAGCACATGCTTAAGCTGCTGATTGGCTCTCTTCCCAGGGTTAAGCCAATCAGAGCTTCCTTTGGAGGTGAGGCTCTCCGGGGCTCCCTAAGCCTTGTCTGGTCCCCTAGCAGGCTCTGAGCACCAGAATGTCACTGTTGTCCCTGTTTCCCCACCTCCCTGCCCCCCCGCCCCCGACCGTGGGGTCCTAGAGTTCCGTCTCCATCAACCTGCTGCATGGGCCCAGATGCAGCACCTGGAGGCCCTGGGATGAACTGTTGACAGAATCAGTGACCAGGGTCCGGTCGGCTGGAGGGACGCCTGAGATGGGGCCTGGGCAGCCTGTCTTCCTGCCTGCCTCCAGGGGTGCCGACCCTCAGAAAGCCAGCTGAGTACACCCCTAGGGCGTGCAAGACAGCCAGCCAGGGACAGGAGGGCCCCAGAGCCAGGCTGGTGTCCCAGCAGGGTGGGGGCAGGACAGGAGGTGCCACGTGGATGGTAGGGAGGGGGAGGCAGGGGTCAGGAAGCCAAGAGGTGAGGAGGGCAGATGGGCTGCAGAACTGGGTGACCAGCAGGCCCACGGGAGAGTGAGGAGGGGGGTGGGTGGACAGGGATGGGGCTCACCCGGCCTGCAGGCGGGGGACAGGGGTGCTGGGCCTGGTGGGGGAGTGTCCAGGGAAAGTGGCTCTGGCCTCTCCTGTCCCCTCCCCATCACATCCCTCGGCCTGTCCCTCTGCGATGGCACTCAGATCCCCAGATAACAAGGCTCCCCTGATGGTAGAGTTAACTTCTCAGATAACAGCTAGAGATGGATATGGGACCACATGGAGGAATCGGGTCTGTTGGTGTGGACGGGGGTGGCAGAGCCCCTTCCTGACCAGATGGACTCACTCTGGTCTGANCGGGGGGGACGCTCTCTCCGGCGGGCTCTCCGGGACGGTGAGGTGCACCCCCCGCCCCTCCTCTGGGGAGTCTCCTGAGGGCACTGGGGACTCCGTCTCCCGGGGTTCTGGAGGGGCCGCAGTGCCTGAGGAGGAGGGTCTGGGTTCTGGGGCAGCCCCGTGGCCCCCATCCGCGAACAGGTCCCCACTGGGACCTCCCACGTCCAGCGGCTCAAAGGTGAAGTTCGGGACGGTCAGGTGTTCTGTGCGGCAGGGGGCCTGGCCCCGCCGCTCCCCCTTGGCAGGTGCGTCCAGCCCTGCGCCGTCTGCGGGCTCCAAGGGGTCTCTGTGGGGCACAGCCTCACAGGATGGGGTTCGCCGCCGCAGGGTGGTGCTGCCGCCCTCCGCCGCAGGGGCCCTGGCCGCACCCTCGTCCTCCGCGGGGGGCTCTATGGAGATGCAGGGGGGGCTCATCTTCTTCTTCCTGCGCGCCCCCAGGGCCAGCTCAGCCTCCAGGACCCGGGGCTTCGCCTCCCCGGCCTCCGGACGGCTGTCCCCAATGCCCAGCTCCCCCGAGGGCCGCCTCTGCTCGTCCACCCGGGCCGGCTGGTCCAGGAAGCCCCGGGCGTCCACGCTGTAGAGTCTGTGCAGGTCTGGCTTGCCGCCCACGATCCCACAGGCAGTAGGCGAGGCTGAAGGGCTGCGGGCAGAGCTGGTGATGTGGCTGACCTCCTCGTCGGCCGGGTCTGGGGCTTCGGACTCCTCCCCGCCTGGGGCCGGCAGCCGGCTGGAGATGCAGTGCTGTCCAGAAGTGTGCTTGCGGGTGCGGATGCTGGAGGGCCGCGGGGACCGGGGTGGGGACCGCAAGGAGGGCCCCAGGGATGCCTGTCTCATGGGGGTCTTCCCGCCAGGCTCTCCCCAGAATGGGCTGCTGTCCCCAGTGCCATTGCTGTCTCTTATACACATCTAGATGTGTATAAGAGACAGCCCCCGATGACCCCCCTCCTGGCTCACCCTTCTCTGCTGACCCCTCCCTGCCCTGAGCCCCTGCCCCAGCTCCCTCCCCGCTCAGCTCAGGGCTCCAGCAGGGGCTGCTGACACATTAAAGAGCATGGAGAGCAGACGTGGTCCTGCCTGTCTGTGGCTGCGGCTGTCACTGAGGGAGGGGAGGGCCCCAGGGTCCGGCAGGGTGCAGCCACCGTCTCTGTGGGTCCCCCATCCCTGGGCTCACTTGGCTGTGGGGGTGGTCCCGCCCTGCCCCTCGAGCCCAGGGCCTCCTCTCTGCGCCCTGGCTCATGCCACAGAGCACACGTCTCCGGGACTGCCCCCGCAACTGTCCCGGCTCATCTCAGAGACACGCCTGGGCCCCTGCCTCCCAACTGTCTTCACTGGGATTGTGCTCCTGCTTATGCACAGGCTGCTCTTGCTGTCAGCGTCCTAGCGCTGTCTCCTCATTGGCTGTTGTGTCTGGAGCAGATTCCCTAGAACCCCATGGCAACACTATACCATCTCCAGAAAGGCTGGCCCCCTGTCTCCTCCCACCTGTGGCTATCACAGCGCTCCCCTCATCACTGCGGCCCCTGAACCTTCTCCTGGCCCAGCGGCACCCTTCCTGGTTACACCCTGCTTTACCAAGAACCTTGCTGATTCAGCAAGAACCCTGCCCTTAGTACTTGATCACCCTTGATATCTGATCAGAACCCTCACTCCCCACCCAAGGTTTCATCTCCCTGGGCTGTGTCAGGAGCCTCTTTAGGTTGGTTTAACCAGAACTCCCCCAGACATGCTGTCTCTGCTTAGAAATGCTCCATCCATCAACCCCATGCTCCTTGACCCTCAATCCCCACTTGCTTCCTTCTGAGTGGAGCCCAGTCTGTACTGGGGTTTCTGCTCCCTTGTTAATCTGGTTTTCTTTGAATCCAACACCTTGACACAATGTGAGACGTATCCTGGAAACAAACTTGAGACCCCATCTATCATGTCATTGAAGTGTAATAATGTAAACATGATGCAAGATACATAATATATGTGATACACAAGATGTAAAAAAGATGTATCATATATACTACATTGTGAGGCTTGCCCACAATGTAAGGGGGTTTGCCTTAGGGCAGCTCTGCGCTTGGGTGGTGCTAGTGGTAAAGAATCTGCGAGCTGATGCAGAAGGTAAAGATCCCCTGGAGGAGGGCATGGCAACCCACTCCAGTATTCCTGCCTGGAGAATCCCATGGACAGAGGAGCCTGGTGGGCTGCAGTCTGTGGGGTCACAGAGGGTCAGACACGACTGGAGCCACTTAGCACGCACACACGCATACTATGTCGAGGGAGTAAAGGCATAATCAGTACTCAATATTTTAAATTATTGTAAAGAGTAGCATCCTTTGGCTGCTTCATTTTGTAGATTGCATTTATCCCATTGCTGGGTTTGCCTTAGGGCAGCTCTGCGTTTCCCCTGTAGGGAGGCTTGTAGTCCTTAGGTTTTTCCCGTCATTTTGAGGTTTTCGGTGAAATGACTGCATTAACACTTTCGCAGTTGCTGAAAATTGTTTTTGTTGGCTTTGTAAAGTTGAAGGTGTTTGTGCTTACAGATTGAAGATTTGAACTGTTACACATGCACACACAGATACACGCATGCACACACGTGTGTGTACTCACACATGAGGACATACTTTGACATTAATCCTCGAGGACTGATTTCCACATCAGGTGAGGTTCCAGAACCATGGAGGCAAGACTGCCTTTGCATTTCCCAGTCCTTTCCTGCCCTGCCAACCTCGAGCCCTGCAGCTCCACCAAGGCTGGGGGGCGGAGGGGCACTGGGGTCCATCTTGCAGAGCCCCAGAGGTCAGGCCCTGGTCTGCAGCCAGACTCTCAACTTCTGACTCTGACTTGAAGACATACACTGGGGGTGGTGACGAGGCTGCTCATTCTCCATCTTAGTCTCAAATCATTTTTAATCATAAATGTAGCATGTGCATGTCTCAGCTCCCCCACACCTAAGAAGGGGCTGCTAACCTCAAGCATCTCGGAGGACCCACAGCCTGCAGTTAGGAGCTGGGCAGGGGGCTGGGGCAGGAAAGTGGGCAGGAAAGTCCCAGGCCCTCCCAGGGCCCTAATCAGCTAAGTCATCAGGCCCTGGCCAGACAGAGGACAGTTAGGAAGAGGCTGCCCCAGGCCGGGTAGCTGGGGCTGTGCCAATCTGATCTGTGGTGGGGCCCACAGAACCCAGGGATGGGTGGACACAGAGATGCCAGTCACAGGGCCTGAGCTGTCTCCATGGGGCTCAGTCTGGGCCTCAAAATGACACCCTCCTGAGGAACCCCAAAGACTAGGGTCCTGGAGGATAGAGGAGGGGAGACAGTGTGCCTGGCAGGAACCAAGGAGGGCTTCCTGGAGGGGGTGGCACTGGCTCCAATCCCTGCCCAGTTGGGGAGAAAAGTCTTTGCAGCCGAGATGCTTGGGGTCTGACCTAGCCCTGCTGAGTTGGCCACTTGCTGCCATGTGACAGTGTCCACATGGGAACAAAGGGAGATGACAGGTCCTCCTTGCCTCCCTGCAGGAGGAGGGAGCTCCCCAGGCCACACAGCAGACAGCAGAGACGTGGGCTCTCAGGGCCTTTTTCCAGGGATGGGATGCCAAGGGCAGGCCAGCTGTGCAGCTGCAGGAATCCAGGCTCTCCGCTACAGGTTTAGGTTTGCTAGGGGATGGGGTCCTTGCAGGCTTTTGACAATGACCCTGGACCCCTCCAGTGAGGAGACAGGGCTTCCCAGGCTGGGACAGGTCACAGCAGCGGAGCCTGCCCTCTACACAGGCAGCCTCTGAGATGCGGACAGGAAGCAGGGTTCCACCAGGCAACTCCAGGGCCATAAGACGCCCTCCAGGCCCCTTCCGGCCATGTCTGCACCCAGAAGCTGGGGCCCTGCCTGCTACAACCCCTCTCCGGACAGAGGAAAGTCCCCTCGGACCCTCTTCCTAGCCGAGGCATGGTCGGAGGGCAGGCAGGAGGAGACACAGATGCCCCCAAACCAGGGGCACAGAGCCCCCCTGGGGCTGTCCGCTTAGGACATGTAGTCCTGCAGCCCCCACTGCCCCAGCTGCCTTCCCAGCTGGGCTCCCTGGACCCAGTCTGCGCCAGGAGCCACTCAGGGCCACTCCTTCCTTTGCCGACAGCCAGGATGGGAGGGCCTGGGGCGCAGACACAGGTGTGCTCAGCTCTCTGCTCCCTCCTCGTGGCTGGACAGTGAGACTTGGACTGGGGATCTAGGGTGTGGGTGACCTGGAGTCACATCACTGCTCACACCCTGCAATCTGGATGGGCCAAGCCATTTGGTTTGGATGAGAAAGTGCCTGGATGGTGGAACAAGGTGGGGGCCACAGTGAGGGTCAGGCCCGCTTCCCTACCACCCAGCCACGCCTGTGCTGGAGGTTGTGGGCTCACTCTGTGGGTGTCCCTGTGCAGAGAAGAGACAGACTCATGGAGAGACTCGAAAAGAATGAAAAAGTCATTACCTGCCTTTTACGTAGACGCTGCCAGTTACGTAGCCTTCCCAGACCAGAGTGAGCCCCAGGCCACTGCTCTGAGAGCAAACACTATCCACAGCCTGCCCACCCCTGCCACAGACACCCCCAAACCAGGGGCACAGAGCCCCCCTGGGGATGTCCACTTAGGACATGTAGTCCTGCAGCCCCCACTGCCCCAGCTGCCTTCCCAGCTGGGCTCCCTGGACCCAGTCTGCGCCAGGAGCCACTCAGGGCCACTCCTTCCTTTGCCGACAGCCAGGATGGGAGGGCCTGGGGCGCAGACACAGGTGTGCTCAGCTCTCTGCTCCCTCCTCGTGGCTGGACAGTGAGACTTGGACTGGGGATCTAGGGTGTGGGTGACCTGGAGTCACATCACTGCTCACACCCTGCAATCTGGATGGGCCAAGCCATTTGGTTTGGATGAGAAAGTGCCTGGATGGTGGAACAAGGTGGGGGCCACAGTGAGGGTCAGGCCCGCTTCCCTACCACCCAGCCACGCCTGTGCTGGAGGTTGTGGGCTCACTCTGTGGGTGTCCCTGTGCAGAGAAGAGACAGACTCATGGAGAGACTCGAAAAGAATGAAAAAGTCATTACCTGCCTTTTACGTAGACGCTGCCAGTTACGTAGCCTTCCCAGACCAGAGTGAGCCCCAGGCCACTGCTCTGAGAGCAAACACTATCCACAGCCTGCCCACCCCTGCCACAGACACCCCCAAACCAGGGGCACAGAGCCCCCCTGGGGATGTCCACTTAGGACATGTAGTCCTGCAGCCCCCACTGCCACAACAGCTCAAATGAACAGGCCAGAGAAGCAGGCTACCAAGCATTTGGTGTTAGCAACAGGGTGCTGGCCGCCCCCAGTCCCCCAGGCCCCCAGGGCCCCCGAAGCCACCCGAAGGGCCCAGCAACCTTGTGCTTCCCTCCTGACCCAGCTCTTTGCCTTAAACAAGTCAAGCCGCCTGCATGCCCTGGCCGTCTTCCATCCTGGTCATGTGGGGGTCAAGGCGGAGCAGGACAGGCGGGGACAGGCGGGGACAGGCGGGACAGTGAGGCAGAGCAGGGAAGGGCTCCACAGAAACAGGCAGCTCAGAGGAGATGATGGGAGAAGGGCAGGCCATGCCCCAGGGAGGGGTCAGCCCCCGCGCAGGTGTCTCGGCAGGAGGCCATGGCACGGATCCAGGGCTGGCAGGCGGAGACCCTGGCGCACACGCCCGGGGGGCTGGGCTCAGCACAGACCCCACTGAAGCTCACCACTGCCACCTGCACCCAGCGCTGGTCCCAGAGCGGGCAGACCAGGGAGCCTCCAGAGTCACCCTGGTAGAAGCAAGAAGAGCAGACAGGTCCAGGGGCCCTCGGGCTGAGGCTGACTTCAGGGAGCACAGGGAGAGAGAGGGGCTGGGTGCCGGGGCAGGGGAGCGGGGCACACAAGGCAAGCTCTTTGGGGCTCCAGGTGTCCAGGCAGGAGCTTCATCCTTGATCTGTCCTGTTGGCAGCCCTGCATATCAGCTCTATCTGCCTTTTTTTTTTTTTTTTTTTTGAGGCCTCTGAGGCTCAGAGAGGTTAAGCAACTCCCTAAAGGTCACACAGCTAGGTTACAGCATTGCTGAGACTGTCACTTTATTATTATTCCAAGCCTGGATGCTTCCCCTGATGCACACTGCCTCCCTTATAAGTCACATGGCCTCTCTGAGCCTGGATTCCGACCCTCTGCGTCTTTGCGGCATCCGCTCACCTCCCTGTGGCAGCCAGAGCCCGAGTTCTCTGGCTGTTTAGTGTCGTTGACTCCAGACTCATTCCTATAACAAGCATCCATCGAGCTCCAGCTGCACCAGACACTGTTCCACCTCGGGGGTGAGACAAACCCCTCTACCTTGTGGAGCAAGATGGTGATCTCTCTCCCCTGCTCTGAGTCCAGGACCCAGTCTGCCTCTCGGGGTCACTTAGGATAAAAGGGGACCTGGGTAGCCTGGCTAAGCATGGAGCAGGCATGTCACAGACTCCGTGAACAGGGCTCTGCTTCCTCACCTCACCGTGCTGAGCAGGAAACAGGCCTGGAGGGGTCCGGTGGCTCCCCAGGCCCCGTGGAGGACCAGGGCAGGAGTGCCAATGGGGGTCTGAGCTTGCAGAAGCCTTTCTGGCCCTGGAAGTGGCCAGTACCCAGCATCTCCTTGGTGACAGACTCCAGGCAGGAGAGCCTGCAGCAGCTCTGCAGGCTGGCAATGTGCATGTCCACCTCCTGAAGCCTGTGGGGCTCTGGCAGGGCCGCTGAAGGAGATGGGCATCAGGGAGGGAGGAGGGGCCCGCCCATGAGTGGGAAGTGCAGCCGTGCCTGCCCTCAGGGGTGAGCCCCACCCCGCACGGTGAAGCAGATGCCTGACCCAAGTGGACAGCGAGGTGAGCGGTGTGCAGCACCAGGACCTCGGGGACAGGGATGCGCAGAGAGGCCACGAGTCACCCCTGCACGCGGCCTGCTCCACCTCAGGGCCACCCCCTCTGCCCCCGCCTCTGGCCCCTCACCCACCATCCTGCTTGATGTCCCCCCAGCCAGTCAGCCAGCAAAGGGTGCCGGGTGGGAAGGAGGAGCCTGCCGAAGCCAGAGGGATGGGCCTGATGGTTTGGGAGACAGGCACAGGCGAGCCAGCTTCAGCAGATGCATTCCCCGTTGAAGGAGGGGTGTCGGATGACACAGAGCATGACCACGGAGGCAGCCTGGGGGTGCTGGTGTGCAGGACAGATGCTCCCAGCTGGACGGTCAGGCTCACAGAGCTGTGTGGGAAGTGGAGGCGTGTGATGGGGAGTGAGGAGGAAGTCTGGTGGCATTGGCACCATTGGAACTGGCTTCTGGGGGTGAGGGCCATGCACTTAGGGGCTTCGTTCAGACTCTCTCTGCTCAGCCCCGGCCCACGGGGCTGGCCACATCTGGGTGGGGACAAAAACTCCAGGGTCCACTCCAGCCATGGGTTAGATGATCCATCTTTGTGCAGAGCCCCGTATGAGGTGGGGCCTTGCTGCTGGGGGTAGAAAGGACTGGACCCCACTCTTCTCAGGCCAGGTGGACAGCGAGGCAAGCGGTGCCCAGACGGCAGAGGCTGAGGCTGGCGGCGGGCGGCAGACAGGTTCTGTGCCAGGAGGCAGGCAGGCGGCTGGCCGGCCGGAGCTCAGGGGCTCCAGGTGCAGCTGCGGGGCCGGGGGTGGCGGATGGCCTCCTCCCAGTGTTTGAGGACAGCTGAGCTGAGCCTCTGGCAGGTAAGACACTGACCTGAGACGGGTCAGGACAGGGTCCCCTGAGGAGAGAAGTGTGCAAAAGCACACAGGCAGGAATTCCTTTTTTATACATACACTCATTTTTGTTTATGTGGCTGTGCTGGGTCCTAGTTGCAGCATGTGGGGTCTAGTCCTCTGACCAGGGACGGAACCCAGGGTAGTGGGGGTGGAGGCATCACGCAACCCCAATGAGAGGGAAGCGGGACTCACCTGCAGACGCAGTAGGCGGTGGACAGCACCCACCGGAGGCTGATGAGGCTACCCCCGCAGACATGGCAGCCCTGCTCTCTCAGGCTGACCTGCCAGGGCCACTGCGGGGGGATGCCTCGGTGCTCCCAATGATGCGGGCCTCTGGGACAAAGCCGCTTGCTGGTCGAGAGGTGGATGAGAACGCTCACGGTCAGCCCAGCAGCCCCCAGGCGGCCCCTCTGCAATAACAGGGCCTGGGGCGGGGCCCGAGGTGGCTCCCCTCCTGAGTAGCTCTAGACTCCTGCCTGTGACCAACCTTCTGAACCACAAGCAGCCGCCCCCTGAAACTTTCCACAGTAAAGGGCTCAGTACCTCAGTTTGTGTGACTAAACTTTTCACCTAATTTTAATCAATTTAGACATAAGTGGGCCCTGTGGGTGGTAAGTGGCTCCCAGGCTGGAGACTGGGGAGGCTTCAGTCTCCCTGCTGGGACAAGAGGAGGGTCTCCTGGGTGTTGTTCTGAGGTTTCGGTGAGAAGGCCTGGGGGTGAGGATGGCTCCACCGTGTTCTGTGTCTCTGTCTGCTCCTGAGCCGGCTGAGCAGCCTCAGGGAAGGACTTTGAAAGTTATCAAAGCCACAGGACCTGAGCATTCTCACACAGACACACCAGGCACAGGTGATGGCCTTCAAGAACCAGTGGGCGTGGGGGAGAAGGGCTACTTAAGGACTTTGGGAAGGTCACATGCACACTGCTGTCTTTAAAGTGGATAACCAACAAAGAACCACTGTGGAGCACAGGGAGCTCCGCTCATGTTGTGTGCCAGCCTGACTGGAAGCGGGGTTTGGGGAAGGATGGATACATGAGTCCCTTCACTGTCCACCTGAAATTATCACAACAGTGTTAATTGGCTACATCCCAATACAAAATGCTTCAGTTCAGTTGCTCGGTCATGTCCGACTCTTTGTGACCCCATGAATTGCAGCATGTCAGGCCTCCCTGTCCATCACCATCTCCTGGAGTTCACTCAGACTCACGTCCATCGAGTCCGTGATGCCATCCAGCCATCTCATTCTCGGTCGTCCCCTTCTCCTCCTGCCCCCAATCCCTCTCAGCATCAGAGTCTTTTCCAATGAGTCTACTCTTCGCAAGAGGTGGCCAAAGTACTGGAGTTTCAGCTTCAGCATCATTCCTTCCAAAGAAATCCCAGGGTTGATCTCCTTCAGAATGGACTGGTTGGATCTCCTTGCAGTCCAAGGGACTCTCAAGAGTCTTCTCCAACACCACAGTTCAAAAGCAACAATTCTTCGGCGCTCAGCCTTCTTCACAGTCCACCTTTCACATCCATACATGACCACTGGGAAAACCAGAGCCTT
>SJYX01000404.1:117167-144426 GCA_006410675.1 Oreotragus oreotragus | reverse complement strand
TTTTTTTTTTTTTTTTTTTACTTTTAGTCAGTTTGAATGCCCCTATTAGGTACAAGCAGACAGAGGTATTGAATTTATGGGAAGACAGAGACTGGAGTTTCCCCAAATCTTCTCTGTAATTCAAGCACATTTTTGGGCTGTGGTCCTTTACTTCTTGGGTGTGAACTCTTGTATCAGTTCCAGAGGACTCTTGAGCAAGATGGAGAGTGAAGGCGTCTGCCCCAGGATGTTAATGCAGATATCCAGGTAATAGACCACCTCTCTGGGGAAGCTCTCGATGCCATAAAGGAGTGGTAAATACACTCAGTCACATCTTTTGCTCCCCATCTGTGGGCACCACAAGGTGAGCATGGTCCTAATCTCTTACCATTCTCTGAGGAGTCCTGGAAAATGCTTATTGAAATCAAAGCCATCTAATAGGGGAACTTCAGTCCTAAAGTCTGAATGGACCAGCATTTCTACATATTCCTCTAAATCACTGGATGTGTGGTAATGCACTACAATTCACCCTTTGGTAAACTCTGTTATAAGTCCTACAGAGGATAGTAGTACAGTAAGAATATCAGCAGCAATCTTCAGTGATAGACTGAGGTGTGTCTAGGTCTCCCCAAGGTATTTCACACAATTGCAGATGTTAGATCTGGGCTAATAATGATCAGATCGAAACTTCTGGAAGCTTAAATGTTCCCATTACTGCCCAACCTTAATTACGAGAGGTTAAAACATTTCAGAATACAACTTTGCTGGGATATGTGCTCAGTGTTTTCACACCCGGGCTCGGCACATCATTAATCTCAGAATCATAGAGTGCAAAATGTACAATGTACAGTGTACCTGAATATACTTCTTGCCCATCACTTTCAGCCTTCCAATAGGACTCAAATTGAGCCAAAAACATCTCTTTCTGTGGCATTTGAGCAAGTGGCAGTTACCAAGTTTTCTGGAAATTCCTTTCCATATTTCCTGCTGCTGCTGCTAAGTCGCTTCAGTCATGTCCAACTCTGTGCGACCCCATAGACGGCAGCCACCAGGCTCCCCTGTCTCTGGGATTCTCCAGGCAAGAACACTGGAGTGGGTTGCTATTTCCTTCTCCAATGCATGAAAGTGAAAAGTAAAAGTGAAGTTACTCAGTCCTGTCCAACTCTTAGTGACCCCATGGACTGTAGCCCACCAGGCTCCTCCATCCATGAGATTCTCCAGGCAAGAGTACTGGAGTGGGGTGCCATTGCCTTTTCCGCATATTTCCTGAGGGAAGACCAATTGTGCAGCATATGATCTATCATTCCTGAAAAATTAAAAACATAACTGGCTAACATAAAACATTAAGTGTAGGCAGTATTTGATAACATTTCCTAGCCTCTCAGACTAAGAATATTTTTCCTCTTGTGGAAACAATGAGAAGGAGGGGGAGTTTTTAACTATGAAGATTGAGTTATCTTTTTTCTTAACATTTAGATGCATAGATTTATTTTAACTTTATTATTTAAAGTAAGAGAATGTCAAGAAGAATTTAGAAGCAGGCGATTATGTGAAATATATATTACTCTTTCCATGGAAATGGCTACTCACAAGACAATGGGAAATCTCATTCCCTGGGGAGATGTCAAAAAAAAGATTTGTCAGATGTCTTATAGATGTTGGTGTCCTGATTTTGAATGCAGCCAGGAGAAGCTTCTGGCACGTGTGAAGTTTTAACATTACTCGTCTATAAAGTTGACTTATGCCCTGGAGCCAACAAGGCACATTTTTCTTCCTCTCTCCTCTGAACTTTCTGGGTTAATTAGAAGCTATCATTATCACTGTTTCAGCAGCTGACATGCTATAAAAAAGAGCTTTAGCAATGGATTAATTGAAATGCAGAGAGCTATTTCAGAAATCTTAAGTCAAGAGAGAATGTACTTTCTGGCCTCCTAAGATCATACAAGAATCAGTTCACATACAACAAGCCTTATTGGGTACACAGATGTCTGCCAGGCTATGTGTCTTGGAAACATTGGGGTTTATCCTTCAGTGTATGGGGTCCTTATTCTGATTCTTACCTCAGAGCCAGAAGTTGTAAGGAATTGCCAAAGGGCATCTGGCATTTAGCAACCACAGTGCAGAATCTTGTAGAGTCCCCAGAGCTAAAAGATGCGTCCTTCCTTCATTCTTCCTACCACAGCAGGAGGTAGAGCGTACATTTTGAAAATGTGCTAAGTCTTTGCTCTTCATTGGCAAGTGGTATTTATTTTTGAGACTTCTTTTGTAGAATCTTAGAGCTAGTTCTCACTGGTGAAAGAATAACCTAATTCTTATTTTTCCCATTTCAAACTCAGGCTAAATGACTTTTGCCTTTGTTGACTTGAGGTTGTAATTATGTTTTTGTCCTGTAATTAAGCTAATATGAAGTCATGTTGTTAAATGTCAAAATTCTGCTTTGTTTAGGAAGTAACTTCCTAAAGTTACTTTTAGGAACTTTTAAAAAAAGAGGGTATTCTATTACAAATATCTACCTTTGAAATAGAAATTCCTAAGCACCCAAGGAATCTCCTTTTGATAGAGTAAATTCAGAGTGAAAGGCTTATCATGGTTCTAGTTCCAGATCAAATTTTTTTTTTTAACTTTCTTTAAACTCTCCAGATAAAGAAAATCTTTCCCTACACTGTGCTCCAAATCTATCCTTTGTTCTTTTTTCTGTCATAATATTTGCCACGTTAAATACCACAGTTATTTGTTTGTGTGTGTTGTTCTCTCAGACTGTGAACCATTAGGAGTATCTTATTATTCTTTGTATTCCAGGGTCAAGCACCCAGAGAGAAATAAGGATTGAAAAGATAGAAGAAAGGATGAAGAAACAATTTGTAATAAACCCTAATCAAAGGGTTTTAGTTACTTAAGTATCAAGAAAACTTTAGAGTTAGAGTTATTATTTAGTTCCTAAGATTATTGCTCTATTGATGTATCAATATTTGTGGCAAATTAAAGCTCTTATTTGCTTAATGTAAATCTATATGCAAATGAAGATACTTGATCCTAAAAATATATTTATACCGATATTCTTTTGAAATACTTCCATTTTGATAATATCTTATTTTGTTAGTTATATTAGATTTAGTGCTTTGAATGATTCTCTGATACACAAATTAATACTATAATATACTGTCATCATTCTACTTAAATAGGAGACAGCATAGGGCTTGGAATTTGGGATATGACATATTGTTTTTCTAATACTGAATATATTAAAAGTTGATTACTAACCTTTGCTTTTATGTAATTTGATAAAAATTACTTCCTTAAGATACTGAAAAAAGAACCTTGAGACATCAATTTTTAAAATTTTACATTGACTTCTTCCTGAAAAGCTGTCATAAATAATTTAAATAATTTCTTTAAATTCATAAATTTAAAGTCATAAATTCCTTTAAATAATTTTAAGGAGTTATTCAGAATCCAGGCCAAAAATAATGAAAGCAAGTAATAGTCTGGGTTTTTTTTTCTCTTACTCTGGTATTTGCTTGTGTATAAGATCTTTGACAGATTTCTAGGTGGTTTAATGAAAGAACTGCCAAATAGTAGGGGCTTAATCACCCGTTGTCGTCATGAGATAGGCCAAAGCTTTGTATTTCTTTAGGTAAAGATATTACTAAAAGAGCTCATGTTTCCTTTTTTTCTGATATTATCTGTTTAAAATATGGTCTTATTTTCCATTTTATTGGGATAATAGTTAACCAAATCATATATTTAGAGTGGAGATTGTAGAATTAAGTCAAACTCATCTCCAATATATGCAAGACTACGAATAAGCAACAAAGGGAGAAGTCTTGATCTTCAAAGTGGTTTCAGGGAGAGATTAAAAAAATGAGATGTAGAAAACGAGCTTATGGTTGCTGAAGTAGATGGGAAGTTAAAACTAGGAGTTTGGGATTAACATATACACACTAAGGTAAGATAAGGTGAAGTCGCTCAGTTGTGTCCGACTCTTTGCGACCCCATGGACTGTAACCTACTAGGCTTCTCCATACATGGGATTCTCCAGGCAAGAATACTGGAGTGGATTGCCATTTCCTTCTCCAGGGGATATTCCCGACCCAGGGATTGAACCTGGGTCTCCCGCATTGGAGCCAGACCCTTTAACATATACACACTACTGTATATAAAACTGATAACCAACAGGGACTTGCTTTT
The DNA here is from genome assembly GCA_006410675.1 of Oreotragus oreotragus. Lineage (NCBI taxonomy): Eukaryota > Metazoa > Chordata > Mammalia > Artiodactyla > Bovidae > Oreotragus > Oreotragus oreotragus. Next base: position 140,259 of record SJYX01000404.1, on the reverse strand, counting down.
ATAGTACAAGGACATACACTCAATATTTTGTAGTGGTCTATAGGGAAGAAAATTCGAAGAATATATAACTGAACGACTGTGCTGTGTGCCTGAAAACAATATTTTAGATCAACTATATTTCAATTAAAAAAAAGATATCTAGGTTATACTAAAGAAAGACGAAAATGATCTACTACTGTGTGGATCACAACAAACTGTGGAAAATTCTTAGAGATGGGAATATCACCACCTGACCTGCCCCCTGAGAAATCTGTATGCAGGTCAAGAAGCAAAAAACAGAACTGAACCACAGACTGTTTCAAAATTGGGAAAGGAGTATGTCAAGGCTGTATATTGTCACCCTGCTTATTTAACTTATATTCAGAGTACATCATGCAAAATGCCAGGCTGGGTGAAGCAAAAACTGAAATTAAGTTTGCTGGGAGAAATATCAATAACCTTAGATATGCAGATGATGGCACCCTTATAACAGAAAGTGAAGAGGGAGTAAAGGGAGTAAAAAGTCTCTTGATGAAAGTGAAAGAGGAAGTGAAAATTTAGCTGGCTTAAAACTCAACATTCAGAAAACTAAGATCATGGCATCCGGTCCCATCACTTCATGGCAAAAAGATGGGGAAACAATGGAAACAGTGACAGATTTTTTTAGGCTCCAAAATTGCAGCAGATGGTGACTGCAGCCATGAAATTAAAAGACGTTTCTCCTTGGAAGTAAAGCTATGACCAACCAAAACAGCATATTAAAAGGCAGAGATATTACTTTGTCGACAAAGGTCCGTCTAGTCAAAGCTATGTTTTTTCCAGTAGTCATGTATGGATGTGAAAGTTAGACCATAAAGAAAGCTGAGCGCCGAAGAATTGATGCTTTTGAACTGTGGTTTTGGAGAAAATGCTTGAGAGTCCCTTGGACTGCAAAGAGATCCAACCAGTCCATCCTGAAGGAAATCAGTCCTCAATACTCAATGGAAGACCTGATGCTGAAGCTGAAACTCCAATACTTTGGCCACCTGATGAGAAGAACTGACTCATTGGAAAAGACCCTGATGCTGGGAAAGACTGAAGGCAGGAGGAGAAGGGGACAACAGAGGACGAGAGAGTTGGATGGCATCACAGACTCAGTGGTCATGAGTTTGAGCAAGCTCTGGGAGTTGGTGATGGACAGGTGTTGCAAAGAGGTGGACATGACTGAGCCACTGAATTGAACTGACTGGTGAGTCATTTTATAACCTCAGATCAGTCCTCTTTCTGGGAAATCTTTCTCTTTTTCACTTCTTAAAATACTCAAATGAAATTATTATGGTGGAATCTGGAATTTATTCATGATGATTCATTCTTAGGTTCCACATGGTAATAAGGAGCTTAAGGCCTCTTTTTCAGAATACACAGGAAAATCTGAAGACTAGGACTCATTGGCTTGGATAAGGTCATGTGTTATTTCTGAATCAAACCCAAGATCAAGGGAATGAGCTACTTAGACTAACCAGAGCTGAGTTACATGACTCATCCCTAGAATAATAGTAGATTCACTTATAAAAGAGGCACATAATTCAGAGTTGGGTCATAAATGATCCCGCATAGAAAGGTGGAATTGTAGAATTTTCTGGGATGACTAGAGAGGCAGTAGACATTGGGTGGAAAATACAATTAATTTCTTCTACAAAGATATAATCATTGTTACAAAGATAGTACATAACATCACATATATTTGATGTTAAATGAGTGTATAGAGAATTCACTTTAGGAGAAAGCAATACTCCTTGCAAACACTTCTGAAGAGACAGGCTTTAAATGGGAAGGACACTGCATACTAGGTAGATACAGTGTGAAGATACTGTGTTAAGTGCTTTTATTACTATTTTTTATTCTAGTCTTGAACATAAGTAGTACAGTAAATATATTACTTTCCTTTTATACATGACAAGCTAAAGTCCAGAGAAGTTAGGCAACCTAATAATGGTGGTGGTTGGTGTTTATTAGTGCTTTTTATGTGGGCTTCCCTGGTGGCTCAGTCGGTAAAGAATCTGTCAGCAATGCAGGAGACCTGGGTTTGATCTCTGGGTCAGGAAGGTCCCCTGAAGAAGGAAATGGCAACCCACTCCAGTATTCTTGCCTAGAGAATTCCATGGACAGAGGAGCCTGGAGGGCTACAGTCCATGGGGTCGCAAGAGTTGGGCACAACTGAGCTACTAAACCATCACCACCACATGTTAGAAAGTGTGAAAAGAGCTTTAATTAGTTATATTTACGTAGTATCTTCATTATCATCATCATCAAACCTTATTTAAAAATAAAGAAATGGAGAATTAGGGGCTTAAGCCTTGTTAAGTTACTTAACACACATAATAAGTAGCATCCCTGGACTTGAAAGAATTGAATCATGAATCAGTGGGCTCAACCTATACACTAAACTGCTCAAAAGAGACACAGATGTGTAGAGCGGACTTTTGGACTCTGAGGGAGAGGGAGAGGATGGGATGATTTGGGAGAATAGCATTGAAATATGTATACTATCATGTAAGAAATGAATCGCCAGTCTATGTTCAATGCAGGATGCAGGATGTTTGGGGCTGGTGTATGGGGATGATCCGGAGGGATGATGTGGGGTGGGAGGTGGGAGGGGAGTTCATGTTTGGGAGTTCGTGTACACCCGTGGCAGATTCATGTCAATGTATGCCAAAACCAATAGAGTACTGTAAAGTAAAATAAAGTAANCCTGCACTGGCAGGCGTATCTTTTGCCACCGGAAGCCCTGGGTATTCGTTTTAAACATAGCAATGTGTACATGTTGATCCCAAACTCCCTGGTTCTGCCCCTTTTCCTTGGACAGCTCTTCTCCCCTAGATTTGCTGCTTTAAAAATTATAGAAGTTAGTAAGCAGCAAGCAAGGGCATACTGCAGAGCACAGGGAATTATTCCCATTATTTTTTAATAATCCATATTGGACTATAATCTGCAAAAAAGTGAATCAGTATACTAAAATGAACACAATATTGTAAATCATCTATACTTCAAAAAAAAACAAAAACAAAACCACAAAGCCATAGAAGTTGGGAGACCAGCCTGTCTATATTCACTGCCTTATACACACCCACCCACCCCGTTTTGGAGTTTGAGCGGGTCCCAGGTACTGTGAAGCCTCCTCATCTCTGACCTCCCATGGTTCTTCACGTCACTTCTCTCCTGTTGCAGGGGAAGAAAATTAGGGCTATAAATTAAGCTTTCATTTAGTTTTTGATTTGAAAAGTAAAATTAGATTTCTTTCTTTTTCAACAAGTGCAGAAGGGAGATAATGCAGAATCACAGGATTCTGCTCTTAAGCGTCAGGATCATGGAAAGATAGGAAGGGTCCCACCCATTCTACATGGAGAAACACAAAAAACAGCTCACACAAACCCCACCTTATCTAAGGCAGCCAGGTGGTATTCATCTTGGAAACAAAAGTGGAGAAGGCAGGGAGAATCTGGTCTGAAAGTTGGTGTTAATCTTTTATTCTTTCCCTGCATGCTCCTAAGAGATCATTAAACATTTATCAGCAACAAATGCCCTGCAAGCTTTTCTTCAGGTAGTCGTAAGAAAACCAAAAAACAAAGAGAACGCAAAGGAAGCTTATAGCCTGCTTATTTCACATTCTTTGTATACTTTTCTTTTGCCCCACACTAACTTTTTAAAGCAGGATGTATTTTATTCATTTACTTATTCCAAAAGTGATTTAGTTAACCTGCTTGAGATATTTAGGGATGTTGAGTCAGTCATAAAACCAATAGAGTACTGTAAAGTAAAATAAAGTAAAATGGAAGCTCTAAAAAAAAAAAAAAAAAAAAATCGCTGTGCCAGGTCTTAGTTCCAGCATGCACGATCTTTAGTCTGCATTGTGGCATGCAGGATCTTTAGTTATAGCATGTGGGATCTAGTTTCTCCAAACAGGGTTCAAACCCATGCCCCCTACATTAGGATGGCAGGGTCTTAGCCACTGGACCTCTAGTAAAGACCCTAAATTGCTCTTTTGAGTGATTACATAACTAGTAAAAGATAGAGCTGGAATTTCTATTTCTGACTTGCCTGATTGCCAAGCTTATGATTATTTTCATCTTTATCGTTGGTAAAATTTAGATCGTTAAATAAGAGAGTATTTAAATTAAAGTGTTAGGGTTGTAATTACAGTAAACTAATGTTCCCAATAAATGATCTCAAAGAGAGTCATACAGCTAAAAAGGTAGTTCTCAATATATTTCTTAAGAGATCTGGCTATTATTGACTCCCATTTCCCATGGTGGCTCAGCCGGTAAAGAATCCACCTGCAATGCAGGAGATTCGAGTTTGATCCCTTGGTCAGGAAGAGCCCCTGGAGCAGGGCATGGCAACCTGCTCCGGTATTGTTGCCTGGAGAATCCCATGGACAGAAGAATCTGGCAGGCTACAGTCCATAGAGTCGCAAAGAGTTGGACACAACGGATCGACTGACACTCTCTAACATTTACATACTTGAAAGCAGTGAGCTTCTTTTAAGAGTCCCCCTCTCCGGTCACTTTTATGACTGGCTTGCATTTTAGGTGAGACACAGGAATAACTGACAGGCTGCCCCTCTGTGCCTCACCCTGTGGTTAGTGAGTACCTGATGATGAACAAGTTTGGGATAACAAAGGAAACCACCAGGAAGACGAGAACGACTGAATTTGTTGGGGGAAACACCTGTGTATTTTCTCGGTCTTCCATCGCATTGAGATCTTCTCTAGTGGATAAGAAGCCAGGAGCGAAACCTGCCCTTTATCATCAGAACTTGTCTTTGTTACAGTTCTGGTGTCTAGGAAAACGGTCCGTGTATAAAATTCCACTCCCAAACAACACATGGAATCCCATGGACACCAGGCTCCTCCATCCATGGGATTTTCTAGGCAAGAGTACTGGAGTGGGTTGCCATTTCAACGTATGACAAAAGATTAATGGAAGTTCTACTTGCTAGAAAATATGTATATTCTCTGTGGTCTTCTTAATCATCTCTCTAAGAAAATGATTCTAATGGTAAGAATTTTAAACGTGTTAGGAGAGAGCAGTCTTATGTCACAGGGTCTCACTTGCTGAAACCATCAGGCCAACCACATCAGATTTTAGGGGTTATATCAGTTCTGTTTATGGATTTTTAAGTAATAAACTTGAATATTAGAAGTAATCCTGCTTTGCTTCCATCAAAATCATGAACTAAAAGTATCGTGAGAATTTTAGGAAGCAAGAATACCTCTGTCCAAAACATGGATTTTTCTCTTTGATGCTATTATCTCAGAAAATAGTGCTCCATAGATAACATTAAAGAGAAAAATCCATGTTTTGGACAGAGGTATTCTTGCTTCCTAAAATTCTCACAATACTTTTAGTTCATGATTTTGATGGAAGCAAAGCAGGATTACTTCTAATATTCAAGTTTATTATTTAAAAATCCATAAATAGAACTGAGATAAGGAGAAGGCAATGGCAACCCACTTCAGTACTCTTGCCTGGAAAATCCCATCGATGGAGGAGCCTGGTGGACCGCATTCCACGCGGTCACAAAGAGTTGGACACGACTGAACGACTTCACTTTCACTTTTCACTTTCATGCATTGGAGAAGGAAATGGCAACCCACTCCAGTGTTCTTGCCTGGAGAATCCCAGGGATGGCGGAGCCTGGTGGCTGCCGTCTGTGGGGTCGCACAGAGTTGGACACGACTGAAGGGACTTAGCAGCAGCAGTAGCAGCAGCAGTAGCAGCAGCATGCCTTTATTATTCTAATTTAATTGCATTTAAGTCTTTAAAAATTTTCTATCCGTGTGTTTCTGTGTAACTTTGATTAGCCAGAAGATGGAACAACTTATTGCTGGACTTTGTTTTTTTGTTGCAAAATAAAAAATGCTGATATTTAAATTTTCTTATTCCATTTTTTTGTTCATTCAATGATTCTTTCTCTGAGTGGATATAGCAAAGTAAATTTAGATGAGGCTAAGTCAGTTTATTGAGAAGATCCCATGGAGAAGGGAATGGCAACCTACTCCAGTATTCTTGCCTAGAGAATTCCATGGACAGAGGAGCCTGATGGACTACAGTCCATGGCGTCACAAAGTGTTGGACAGGACCGAGTGACTAACACTTTCACCTTTCAAGTCAGTTTATAAGGGACAGTTTCTAACATAAAAGTCTTTACAATCTATTTGAGGATCTGACACACACAAAAATATAACAGAAGAGAACTGCACAATTTCAATACCTATATTTTAGCTAAAAAAGGACCCTTAAAATATTTAATATAAAAATAATTTGACTGGGGTTTCTCAGAGCCTTCTTATAGATTGCTTCCAGAGGTGAAGTTTAGGGAGGGGAGAAGGAACGGAGCCATCTGCAGAGCATCACGCTCTCCTTATGCTTTAGCCATAGGCACTCTACTTTCACCCATTTTGTACAAGACTTAGTTTTAATAAAGATTTGCAGGATTAAAAAAGTGTAAGACTCAGGTCCAATATAATTCCTGTTGTTTCACAGATGAGATACTTGCCTGAAGCCAAGATAAATTATTGGGCTGCCCTACTCTGAAGAATTTGGAGTTAAGGGAAGGCTTAAGCTGGTTCTATTAATGTCCTGATATTGCTGTAGTGAATGCCAGCGTTTTAATATCAGATATAAAATGTTTTATGTAAATTAGACTTTATTTTTAACTTGTTTTATACAAATGTGATAGATGTTAAAAATGTGGAGTACTCATCTAAGATCTAAAATAATTAGCATTTAATATTTCACCCTTTTCTCTGGTCTCTCATATATAAGTAGTTTTTATATAATTATAACTGTACTATAGATATATATTTTTATTTTTTAACCTATTTTATGATAAGTATTTTTTCATATTGCCATAGACTCTATAAGTTCTACTTGTACAATGTCCTTGTGAGTTGATATAGCTTACTTTATTTAATCATTTCCATATTGTTGGACACTGAGGACATTTTCAATTTCCTTACAATTTTGTTGCATTTGTGTACCTTTCCTCTCTTTTGGATTATTTTTAAAAATAAATTGTGAAGAGTGGTATTACAGTATCAAAGCATATAAACATTTTTGTGATTTTTGTTACATTGCTTTCTGAAAGGATTGTGCAATTGTCAATTTACCATAGTCTCCTACCTATAGGAATTACCAATATTTTGAAATTTTGTTAGTTTCTTTAGGTAATAGCACACTGATGTTTTGCTTTGTGTTTTGATTATTAGTGAAGATTGTTATTTTTATTATCACTATAATATAATAAAAATCACTAAGGTGAAATTATTGTATCATCACTATAATTAAAAATATACCTATGTGCAAATTACCATCTGTTGAGTGGATTGTTGGTTTATATCCTTTCCTCTTTTATTTTGAGGTTCTCTTAATTTTGTTTTTTTGAATTGTAAATATTTGTATATTTAAATATAATCTTTTTGATAAAAATATGTTCATAGTCACCATCTAATGTTTTTAACTAGTGACTCTTACATGTTAACTCAATTTATCATTACTGTTGCTGCTTTTAACTCACTTTAACAATTAGCATTAAAATGTTTCTTTTCTCTTGCTAGAAACTGTCTTATTTTGATGAAAATGAGAGTATACTTGTAATAAAAGAATTAGCTGCATTATCTAATAAGCACAGAACATTAATTTTTTACTAACTTGAGTAAACAATAAAATTTGTAAAACTCAGATGTTTTAAACTCTGCCCTAAACTCATCATATAATACACATGTATTTTCAGCTAGTTTTATTCTATTTTTACGAGCAAATTTCCTCTTTTTAAACCAGTTCACATCATTGACAATTCTAATCTTATACTTTTATCATTTATAATTCTAGTTCTCTGTTGGAATCAGTGAAAATTCCTTATTCTAAGAATATCCCCCAAACAACAATTTATCTAAATAAAATAAGCAAAAAATAAAAATATTCCTATGCAAATAATCATTAAGCTACATACTTGAGTTGGTAAAGTTCAAAAGGATTCTTCTTTGTTTGAGGAAGAATATTCTTATTTGATAAACAACGAGTATATAAACATGAGGCATTATCTTTTCCTTCTTTTCTTCTCTTAACCTTGCAGACAAAAAAGAGAATGTTTTAAAAATTTGACCCTCATGCACATATTATCCCAGTGGTGTGTCAGAGCTTCCAGAAACATTAAATCCAATTGGGATGTTCAAAACCGTATTTGCTTGCCACTGCAACTGGTACAATGAACTAATTTTTCTGAGGTTACTGGCCCCTAACCTGAATTTCTCTTTAGCTGCTTTCATCAAACAGAGTTAGTCTTTTCCATTGCTGTGAGGTTAATAGCATTTTCAGATTCTAATCTAGTCTCTGGAAAATTGTCTTTAAAAAAAATTAATCAATAATACTCATTTTTACATCAGTATGTCAAACAAGGCAGAGACTACCACACCAGGCATTTCTGCCACTAACTGTCCTATCCAGTAGATATTCCTACATGACAAAAGTCAATAAACTCACCATGCTTGCAGCGTCGCCATTTGTTCATGCTTTTAATTCACTCATGTATTAAAGAGAGCCTGAAAGACTCACTACGCAAAGACATTAAATTCCCCTGAAACAAATTTTTTAGGAAAAGTCTTAAATACATTTTCATGTCTGTGTTCTGATTTATTTATTCTCCTTAGGGATACTAGACAGATGCTCTCTGAAGACAATTTATGTGTATTGCCGCAAAATAAATAACTGATTAATGTATTTATTTCCAAAGTGACCTGGAGGCCATATCAACACAGGTCTATTTAAATAAAGAATGGGAAAGAGTTGCTTTGAAGATTGAATTAGATAATCTTATAAAAGCACAAAGTCCAATGTCAGACATATAATAAATACTTGATGTTAATAATAATGAACATTATTAATTATTATTACTTCCATGATACTAAAGAACAATTATAAAGTATAATTGGGACTATGGATAGGGCACTATTAAGCATAACTTTCCATTGTTGGTTTCACCATGTTAATATTGAGTGTAATAAAGGTAATGTAAATGCAAACCAGAAATTGGATGTTTCTTTTTGTAACGAGAACCAGGCTGGCCAGAAATAGATTAAACTGTTAATATAATTATTCATGGGAGAGATTCTTCATTAAACTTATTATGGAGTAGCACTGTTAGTTCAAGTTAAACTGATGTTGAGCCCCTGTTAGGGGTCAGGCACTATCCTATATAGGTACAATATGTAACTTTTAGTTCCTGTCTTTTTAAGGGACTATAATCGGGTATCAGATATAAGAATGTAAATTAATTATATTGCAGTGTAGAAAATGAAATAATATACTATGTGGGATATAGCAGAGGACAAAATAATTAACTATTAGCAAGATAAGGAAAGGCTTCATGGAAGACTATCCAAGGTACACTTTTGAAAGATGTAAAATTAAGTAGCATGTTTATGACAGGTAGTATATCTGTGAAAAAACTTACAGTCCAGAAGAAGCATGATACTTAAGGGAAATTAGGATGGCTACAGTGGTAAGTATGACACAGAGATGAGTGAAGAGAAGTGAAGCTGCAATACTAAATACAGGCCAGATTTTTTTAAAGGGTTTGTAACTGTTATGGAATTTGAACTTAATTTCAAGGTTAACAGGGAACCATTGAAGGGTTTGAAGCACGAGATAGACCTGACTGATCATTCTTAAATTTTATAAAAAAGTCTCTAATTCTGAAGTGTGAAGAAGGGATGGTAGAAAGGTGAAAATGAAGGCAGGAACTTGTGCACTTTACTTCATTCACTACAATAGAATCTTATAAAACTAAAAGTGAGAAAAAAGGCCTATTTATCAATAGATTGATTGACCAATGGTTTGTGGCAATAGTAATGCAATTTTTTCTCCTGTCTTTGGAGGACTACTACGGGGATCTTAGTAAGCTGGCTGCATGCTTTATTTTTTCTGATTCCAGCAGAGACGTTGGGAGGCCACTAAATGTTTGAGACAGAGATAATGAGGTTTTAGGTTCAGGCAGGGCAGCGGGTGGAGGAGGTAAACTGAAGATAGACACAAAGGCGGTTAGGAGGGATATGGATGTGGGAGCAAGAAACGGGGGGAAGATGACAGAGGAGCAGAAATGGGTTAATGAAGACAAATCTGAGAATAAGACACAAATGATCAACTCATTTGCAAGTATGTGATTTTCAGTCGTGTCTGGCTCTTTGCTGACCCCATGGACGATATAGCACCCTGGGCTCTTCTGTCCTCTACTGTCTCCTGGAGTTTGCTCAGATTCATGTCCATTGAGTCAGTGATGCTTATGCAAATGATATTTTATTATTTAACTCAATGCCATTATGTATATAGAATTTTTAATAGATAAATTTTGAGCACACATCACACAAGTGGGGCATTAAAAGACATAAGAATGAGTGGGTAATTTTCAGAAGAAAACCTCTCGGTAAAGAAAATCAGATTGCTTGCTGCTTGCCTTATTTAGAATTATTTATTAAAAGAATTATTTATTTTGCCTGCTATCTCACAACACTTTCTTGGTCTACCAAACACACTAAAATTCAAGCCATAGAAGGTGTGACGCGCTAACTTTTGCCATCCTCTGCTTTTCCTGGTACTCAGGTTGTTTAAAAGTAGTAACATTTGTTTGTCCAATTCAAAGGAGAGTCCTGTTGCTAAATGCTATGAATTGTAGATCTGTTTGGTAAATAATTTTATTAATATTTAAATAAAACATTTTCTGATGGAAGGAGACAATGTCATAAAGAAAAGTAAATTCTTTATATATAACAAGTTGATGAATGACTCCTTTTGATAGGGAGAAAGAGGGCTTGTGTTCCTTGGCCATAAATGCTTTTCTTAGGTTTTTGATGTGTATCAGGTTTTTGATGTGTATCTGAGAGTAGATTTGAGATCTGTGAGGTGAAGGACATCACTGGAACCCTTAGACAGGGATGTACCACCTCATTTCCTTTGAGACCTGTTTCTTAAACTGGGAGAAGATCACTAACCCAACAAAGGGGAGATTAATCTCAGGCTAAAGAGTCCAGGGTAAAATACAGTGTGTTCAGTTTGGGAGTCTGTAGGGTTAGACTGAACTGCTAATTGTATAGCTAATATTTAGTCAGGCAAAATATCAATTAAGTATCATGGGAAACATTTAAAGCATATTTAATATTTATTTAAATAATAGTTACATTCCATTTGAAATGATTTTCAAAAAGGAAATTAGTTCTGATTATAATACTAACAATCTATGCTTTTAAATACATGAGCCAGTGCCTTCAAAGAACCAGCACTCCAGCACAGAACCTGGCAGAGATTCATAGATTCACTGAATCAATGAATGACGGCTTCGATATTAGGAAATGGAGTTCCGGCTGCTGAGCCTGCAACACTGAGCGCTACCCCCACCTAGTGGCAGTCTACCTGGAGTGCATGGGTGATTACAAAGTGAAAACAGGCCCCTGTGGACGGGAATTATACGCTCTTCGACTTTTTGCTGAGTGACCCCTTACCTACATTAAATTATTCTTTCAACATTATTGAACTTCCTGAGGAAAACAGCCCTATAAAATCCAATTCTCAATTTTCTTTGAAAATGTTGAAGATTTTGTTCCTGATATTCATCAGTCAATGTAGCTTAATGGAAGCTATGGTCTTTTTTTTTGTACTTTATTTTTAATTATTAAAAAAAATTAATTTATTTATTTTAATTGGAGGCTAATTACTTTACAATATTGTGGTGGTTTTTGCCATACATTAGCATGAATCATCCATGGGTGTACATCCCCTGCTTCCTGAACCCCCTCTCACTCTCCTCCCCATCCCATCCCTCTGGGTTGTCCCAGAGCACCGAAGTTATAGTCTTTTATTTAAGAAAATTGTGCCTGTAAATGAAAAAGAAATAGATCATTTATATATTAAAATATAAATTGCCAATAAACACGAACACATTTTTAGCCTCATTAGTAACAAATACACATTAATACTATTTATCCCTATCAAAATAGCATATTATAAAAAACAATACTGTGCTGGGAAGGAAGAAACGAAGGTAATTCAATTCAGCAATTGTTAGTGGCAGAGTAGGTTAAAACTGTCATTTTTAAACTTTATATTAGCAAATAATTTTAAGTTTATAGAAAAGCTACAAGAATGCGGTTTGTTTAAAAAACAGTTGCATAACTTTTTCCTGGACTCATCTATTATTAATATTCTACCCAAATCGCTTTAAAAATGTTTTGTGGAACCATTTGAGCTGAACACTTCTGAGTGTATTTCCTAAGAATAGCAATGTTCTCTTACATATCCACAATACAGTTATAAAATTTAGTAAATTTAATATTAATGTTATTATTTTATCTAACAGCATTCATTTTATAATTTTCCCATTGGCTGCATTGTTTTTTTTAAATTGGAGTATAATTGCTTTACAATGTTGTGTTCATTTCCGCTGTACATCAAAGTGAATCAGTTATATGTATACATATATCCCTTTCCTCTTGGACTTCCTTCCCACACATCCCCCCTCATCCCACCCATCTAGGTCATAACAGAACATGGAGCTGAGCTCCCTGTGCTATACAGCAGGTTCCCACCAACTATTTTACACACGGTAGTGTATATATGTTAATCCTAATCTCCCAATTTGTCCCACTGTCCCCTTCCCCACTGTGTTCATATGTCCATTCTCTATATCTGCATCTCTATTCCTGTCCTGCAAATAGATTCATCTGTACCATTTTTCTAGTTTCCACGTATGTACATTAATGTATGATATTTGTTTTTCTCTGACTTCCTTCACTCTGTATGACAGGATCTAGTTCCATCCATATCTCTACAAATGACCCAAATTCACTCCATTTTATGACTAACAGTCCACTGTATATGTACCATATCTTTATCCATTCATCTGTTGATGGACATTTAGGTTGCTTCCATGCCCTGGGTATTGTAAATAGTGCTACAGTGAACATTGGAGTGCATATATCTTTTTGAATTATAATTTTCTCTGGGTGTATGCCCAGTAGTCATATTGCTGGGTCATATGGTTGTTCTATTTTTAGTTCTATAAGGAACCTGCCTACTGTTCTCCACAGTGGCTATATTAGTTTACATTCCTACCAACAGTGCATTTCCCTTGTAGCTCAGCTGATAAAGAATCCACCTACAACACGGGAGACCTGGGTTGGGAAGATCCCCTGGAGAAGGGAAAGGCTACCCACTCCAGTGTTCTGGCTTGGAGAATTCCATGGACTGTATAGTCCATGGGGTTGCAAAGAGTTGGACATGACTGAGTGACTTTCAGCAACAATGCAAGAGAAGGCAATGGCACCCCACCCCAGTACTCTTGCCTGGAAAATCCCATGGACGGAGTAGCCTGGTGGGCTGCAGTCCATGGGGTCGCTAACAGTCGGACAGACTGAGCGACTTCACTTTCACTTTTCTCTTTCATGCATTGGAGAAGGAAATGGCAACCCACTCCAGTATTCTTGCCTGGAGAATCCCAGGGATGGGGGAGCCTGGTGGGCTGCCGTCTGTGGGGTCACACAGTGTCGGGCACGACTGAAGTGACTTAGCAGCAGCAGCAGCAGCTACCTCCTCTCCAGAATTTATTTTTTTGTAGCTTTTTTTGATGATGGCCATTCTGACCTGTGTGAGGTGATACCTTGCTGTTTTGATTTGCATTTCTCTAATAATTAGTCATGTTGAGCATCTATTCATGTGCCTCCTGACCATCTGCATGTCTTCTTTGGAGAAATGTCTGTTCAGGTCTTTTAGAATGATTTCTGCCCCCTTCAGTATGGGATCCTCCAGTCAAGACCAAGTATTACATCAAGTTTTCATGTCTCTCTAGCCTTCTTTGTTGTTGTTCGGTTGCTCAGTCACGTTTGACTCTGCGACGCCATGGACTGCAGCTTGCCAGGCTTCCCTGTCCTTCACTATTAGCTTCTATAATCTGGAATATTTCATGGTCCTTACTTTGTCTTTTAAGACCCTGATATCTTTGAAGAATATAAGCTGTCCTTTTTAAAGGACACTTCTTATGTTGTGTGCCTATCGAATGATCCTCATTATTAGGTTCTGTATTCTCAGTTTGCTGCTGCTGCTGCTAAGTCGCTTTAGTCGTGTCCGACTCTGTGCGACCCCGTAGATGGCAGCCCACCCAGGCTCCCCCGTCCCTGGGATTCTCCAGGCAAGAACACTGGAGTGGGTTGCCATTTCCTTCTCCAATGCATGAAAGTGAAAAGTGAAAGTGAAGTCGTTCAGTCCTGTCCGACTCTTTGCAATCCCAGGGACTGCAGCCCACCAGGCTCCTCCGTCCATGGGATTTTCCAGGCAAAAGTACTGGAGTGGGGTGCCATCGCCTTCTCCTATTCTCAGTTTAAATGTCTTTTATGTGATGCATACTTCTCAGACGATTACATCTGAAGGCACATGATGTCCACCTGACCCTCATTGGTAATGTTAATTTTGTTTACCTGTGAAGAATGGTCTGATTTTGGGCTTCCCTGGTGGCTCAGTGGGTAAAAAACCCCGTCAATGCAGGGGAAATGAATTCAATCCCTGAACCAGGAAAATCCCACATGCCACAAAGCAACTAGGCCCGAGTGCGAGTGTTACAACTATTAAGCCTGTGCTCTAGAGCCCCGGACCTGCAACAGCTTTGCCCACTTGCCTCAATTACTGAAGGCTGATCACCTTAGAGCCCATGTTCCACAACAAGAGATGAACCCCAGGCACTGCAACTAGAGAGGAGCCCCCACTCTCAGCAACTAGAGAAAATGAAAACGCAGCAATGAAAACCCAGCACAGCCAAAAGTAAATAAATAAATAAAATTAAGAAGTTATTTTAAAAAGTTGCTTTTTAAAAAAAAGAATGGCCTGATTTCTACATTGCATAAATATTATGATTTTTTTCTGTGGAGAAACACTTTAAGATCACACAAATATTTTATTTCTCATAAAAATTCCCCTGAGATTTAGCACCTGGTTCTGCCTATTTCAGGCTTCCCTGGTGGCTCAGAGGTTAAAGCGTCTGCCTGCAATGTGGGAGACCTGTGTTCAATCCCTGGGTTGGGAAGATACCCTGGAAAAGGAAATGGCAACCCATTCCAGTATTCTTGCCTGGTGAATCCCATGGACGCAGGAGCCTGGTGGGCTACAGTCCACGGGGTTGCAAAGAGTTGGACATGATTGAGCGACTTCACTTCTGCCTGTTTCAATCTCTGTTATGAGGGTTGTAAAATGCTAATTTTCAATTTTTGATATTCTTTACATCTAACCAGTGGAAAGGAGAAGGCAATGGCAACCCACTCCAGTACTCTTGCCTGGAAAATCCCATGGATGCAGAAGCCTCGTAGGCTGTGGTCCATGGGGTCTCGAAGAGTCTGACACGACCGAGCGACTTCGCTTTCACTTTTCACTTTCACGCATTGGAGAAGGGAATGGCAACCCACTCCAGTGTTCTTGCCTGGAGAATCCCAGGGACGGCGGAGCCTGATGGGCTGCGTCTATGGGGTTGCACAGAGTTGGACACGACAGAAGCNACGACCGAGCGACTTCGCTTTCACTTTTCACTTTCACGCATTGGAGAAGGGAATGGCAACCCACTCCAGTGTTCTTGCCTGGAGAATCCCAGGGACGGCGGAGCCTGATGGGCTGCGTCTATGGGGTTGCACAGAGTTGGACACGACAGAAGCGACTTAGCAGCAGCAGCAGCAACCAGTCAAAGCTCTTTCAAGATGGATTTTTCCCCCCCTGGATAACAAAGAAAGAATAAAAAGAAAAATTGCATTTGTAAATATATACAAACTTTTGTACTTTTAAAAAATGTAGCTATATTTTCTGAAAATCATTTCATATCAGTTCAGTTCATAGCCACGTTCTTTTGCATAGCCACATAGCTCTTCCTTATTCTTTTGCATAGCGACATAGCTCTCAATTTGGAACAATTGTCTCTAACAGGAAAGCATATGAAGAATTTTAAAAGTGATTATATTTATTGACCAAGTAACTTCAAATTCAGGTAGATCTCCAAAGGGAATTCTCAGATATGCATTTAAAGATTAATGCACAAAAATTTTCAATAAAGCTTTATTTATAATAGCAAAACTTTAGAAATAATGTGAATCTCTTATATTAATGGAATGGTTAATATACTATGTCCACGTAATGAAGCTTTATGCACTCATTAAAAAACACTATGCCTTAATTTACTATCATGTTAACTGAAACAAATAGATCTCAAAATTATATACTTTGATCTCATTCATTTAAAATGTACCAAAAAGAGATTGGCAGGAAATATATTGAAATGATTAAAAAATAATTGTTTCTGAGGGTAAGGTTTTGGATATTTAATTTTTTCTTCTTTTTTTATATTATTGATGCACTTCAAATTATTTTCAGTGAACATACAATCTTATTAGTTTCCTAAAAATTGTAGCCAGTAATCTGATATTATAAGAAGCGTTTTCCCTTATGGAATTGGACTTTTCTTCACTGGGTTTATTATAGGTCTTTATTATGTTGTATGTTGTATTTCTCTTTTTGCTCTGGGTGCCAGGAACCCAGTTTGAAGGTTAATCATGACATCCTATAAAACTTGATTTCTCTTTTTCCCCTTTTATTGATTTTATAATGTCTGTTTTCTTAATGTTATTATGATGTCTTGCCACAAACTATCTCAAATCCTTTTTTAAAAAGAGGTGGAAGTACAATTAAATAGAATATAATGAAATTCCTGCACAAGAATTGTCCAAAAGCTTCTGAAATAGATATTATGGATCTACTAGAGATTTAGTTAGAATATTTATTTAGATATTTATTTAGAATATTTAGTTAGAATATTGCATTCCACAGCAATCAAATCCTAGAACTGATGGGCATCTGGTGGGGGTGGGGAGGTATTTACTCAGATTGCTGTCTGTTTTTCAGACAAATTAAAGAGAGAAGGAGAAAGAGAGAGAGAAAGTAAACCTAAAATCCACGATGTCAGGTTGACATTCTACAGTTGGTACTATGGGAAATGTAATGGAAAAGCAGATTTACAGTTTACCTTAAAAAGTTATGTGACATCTTTGGAACTGTAAGTGTCTTCTGTCAAAACATAATCTGCTTCTCTTTGGTACTGTTCTCAGTTGTCCAACTCTACTAATGTTAAACATGTGCTTGCTGACCTGCTCTGCTTTTCTCTGCCTAGTATTTAGGAGTCATCTCCTCTAATCTTCCATGTTCTCATTTAAGCCAATTCTTTGTGGTGTTGGCATCTGAGGGCAGGTAGAACAATTGTCTGATTTCCATGTGTTCTTTCATGAAAATGAACAAAATTGTTAAACCCAGTTGCTCTTTTCCTGTCCCACTGTTATTCAGAATACACTTAAATGAAAGATAATGGATCCTTTTGCTTAATTATAGGGAAATAAGGACCAACTAAAGGTCTTGTAGGACCTCGAGAAATCACCGAGTTTATTCCTCCATATCCACACAATTTCTGATACAAGAAAATGTCATCTATTACTAAAGTAAGGAAAAACATTCTTTTTGATTTAATTTTTAGGGCAATAATTTATTTGAAAACTCTTGCAATAAGACACCTCTCAACCCTCAGTCAAACCAATCCTTTATGCTTCAACTTGAGCCTTTGTTCTCAGTGGAGACAGAAAGAAGCAGAATTTATATTGCTGAATTTACCTGATAATGCTCATTAAGTTTCTTTTGATTTTTCTGTTTTCTAGGTTTAAAAGCCTGGCCCTTTAAACTTTTCTATAGCTATTATTTTCCAATCAGTTCACCATATTTGTAGCTTGCCTATGAATTATTTCCAAATTGTTCACATGATTCCTTTTCTATGCATTTAAAACAGGACACTGTACTATAAACATCAAGCTGGTATGGTAAAAAAAGGAAGATTTCTCCTCACATAGTCTGTGTTCTTTCAGTTACTCAGTTTGCTTCTGAGATTGGTTTTATGAAAATGCTACTTTATTACAGATTTCTGTTTAAGTGTGCTAATCAATCTGTAATTACTAAAAATCATTATCTAGACTAGTAACCATCATCTAGCATCAGGGGGGAAATAACCCTGTTTGTTTTGGTAATCACTGTATTTATAGTGCCTGACACACAGAAGACATTTAATATTTGTAGACTGACTGAATGGATGAAATTTTATGTGGCATTTCATGGTTTGTAAAACAATATTCTAAAAGAGTATTTTGTTTAATTTTCAAAGTTATTTGTAAGGTATCTATTACAAACTCTGTGGACTAGAATTTAAGTATCTGCCAAGGTTGCACCTAACCAAAAAGTAGTGAAACCAGTGCTTTACGTACTACAGCTTTCTGTGTATAGGCAGCAGCGTGACTTGGAAGGTGAAATAGTCTCAAGCTGCAGAGCAGCCGGGTCCCATTGAGTGTGTAACAGGTCCCCATAGAGTGTCTGTGTAACAGGTCCATGGGACTTCAGAATATGGTATGGAAATGTTGGAGGAGTGTGTCATTTCCTCGGTTCTGTCTTGTCGCATCAAAAATTTGAAGTGACAGATGGACCAGTGTTACAGCCCTTGGACAGACCAGTGTTACAGCCCCGTGTAATTTCCTCAGACAGACCAGTGTTATAGCTCCGTGTTACAGATCAGTTTTATTTAGAAAGTAAAGGAAAATACATCCTCGAGGTGTGAGGGCTGGCTGACCCAAAAGACGTGAAAAGAAGCCCCCCACCCAATTTTGGCTCTTCTTTTTATATATTCTTCTCCTCTCCCTGAGCCTGCCCTGTGTAAATTGCGCCAGCTAGGAGGGCTGTTTGTCTTACCTAAAGTCCTCACTCCAGTCCTGGGACCTTCCTTTGTTCTATTTTCTTGGGTTTTCCCTTCTTTGTCTTTTAGCCATTTTTCTTTCTTTGTCTAGCCACCACTTTGGGCTCCTTTTTCGATTCTAACTACCTAACAGAAACTTAGGCAAAATTATCTTCTTGTATATGTTGGTTGCTTGGAATAAACTGATGTCTTTGAGTCTCAGTTTCCTCATCTGCATGATGTGGAAAATTGTGAAACTAATTCACAGAGCTGATGTCATCAGCATAAGGATACAGAGAATGCATGAGTTTGAAAGCCCAATGGAGACTGTAAAGAGCAGTGCTCGTGCAGGGTGGTGGCACTGGTATAATTACATATTAGTATGTGGCTTAGTATGTGGCTAACCCACAGTTTCCCAGAGAAATGCTCCTATCACTGACAGGAGGTACTCAATATACCTGATCAACAAATGTAATCTAAACTATATTTTTACTTTTAAAGTGATTTCTGTACTTGGCTCCTCTATCTTATAGGCTGTCACTGTCATCACCAAAAACATAAAAACAACTCCCTACCCCCACCACACCATCCCTATGTATTATAATGAGAAAACAAAAGACTTGCGTTACTTTTGGTGTAATACCTGTGAGACCATGGACTTTTAATATAAACACAATATTTAGTGGATATTTGCTAATGCTAGTGCATTCAGTGTTTTTTTTTTTTTTTCTAAGTATGTTTCAAGGCATCAGTTATTATCTATAAATTCCTAAACAGTTTAGATCTTTTTTCTATATGGACAACTCAGTGTAGCGACAGCACTGTGGAAATTAATTCTGAGGTTCATTACCTGGTGACAGGAAGAATTGTGGAGTTTGGTGGAAGCCTTAATTATTCTTGGCAGGGAAATCCAGCCTATTGAGTTTGGGAGCATCTTTACAAGTGCCACTTGGTGTTATAATATATGATGATGGCTATTGCTGTTGTGCTTTTTGTATTTTAGTAAATCTTTAATGTTTGCATTTATACCTTCAGGCAGTTTAATCCTGAAATATTTACATATTCATAAGTAAAAAAGACACAGAAATAAGAAAAGTTTAAAAAATATATATATAATATGCATGTAGCTATACACACACGCACACACAAATACCTTTTCAAAATAAAACCCAAATAAAAAGAATAGCAGGCCAGACATTTTTTAAATGACCTTTTATAGTCTACTCTGAAGAGTTACCTTTTCCTATTATTGAGATTATTTATTTATTTTCAAAATCATGGGATAGATTCTTCAGAAGTGTATTCTTCTCTGTGATCTCAAAATCACTGCCTAGCAAGCTGCTGTTTCTGCCTGACTCATGTCTCTCAGTTCTGTGGGAGTAGAAATGATGTTTGAGAACAAATGATTGCCGGTAAATATGAGGATACTATTCATCAAAATGCAGTCTATTTTTCCAGGATGCCAGAAAGAGAGAGAAAAAAATGTAAAAAGAGTATTGTGAATAAAAATGTAGTTTTAGATGGCATATAGTACATTTAAAAGAAATGTTTACTAAAGAAAACTTTGAGGGCATTGTACTAAGTGAAATAAGTCAGACAGAGAAAGACAAATATCATATGATCTCACTTATATATTGGGTCTAAAGAAAAAACTGAAAAAACTGAGTTAATAAAATAGATAACAGACTGGTGGTTGCCAAGGGTGAGGGGTAGGAAGTGGCTGGGGGTGGTGAAGAGGATCAAAAGTATGAACTTCCAGTCATGAGTCATTGGTGACTATAGTTAATAATACCAAATTGTGTATTTGAAAGTTACTAAAAGAATAGATTGTAAAAGTTTTCCACAAGGGAAAAAAAAGATCTTTATAACCATGTTTAGTGATGGATGGGCTTAGTTGCTCAGTTATCTCTGACTCTTTGCGAACCCATGGACTCTTCAGGCAATAATACTGCAGTGGGTAGCCATTCCCTTTCCAGGGGATCTTCCTGATCCAGGAATTGAACCTGGGTCTCCTGCATTGCAGGCAAATTCTTTACCATCTGAGCCACCAAGGAAGTCCAATAGCTATGGACTATACAGTAAGGTAAACATTTTGCCTATATACACATATTATATATGATATATATTTACTAATTCTTTATATTTTCTTATGGAATACATTGAAGTCTAAAAATTTTTTAAAAACTTAAAATTCTACAGATAAATTAATTAAATGATTTGAGTGAGTGAAGTCGCTCAGTCGTGTCCGACTCTTTGCTACCCCATGGACTGTAGCCTACCAGGCTCCTCCCTCCATGGGATTCTCCAGGCAAGAGTACTGGAGTGGGTTGCCATTTCCTTCTCCAAATTAAATGATTTATTGAGTCTTAAAAATATCACCTACCTTCGAAATAAGCTGCATAATTTCAGCTTAAATATGCAAAGTCAAACACTGCGGATGGCCCTTTGCAGTATCTTTGATAAGCAGAATCATTAACTGATGTTCAGTAAAGCAAGATACCTTTCCACGTTTCACTCACCACACCTGTGAAATCAGTCTGCAAAAGTATTGGCTATGACCCAAAACTTTTCACTGAACTGCCAGTTCATGTGTGGGAGGTCCTTATGTTTGCCCTTTAATGTCCTGGTGTTTAAAGAAGGACAGAAAAAATCTGACTTAATCATCAGGTCTGCAGCAGGGCCACCAATCAGAAGAGCTGATATTTTTCAGCTGCTATACTGTTCACAGTTTCCTCTGAGATGTGCATATTCTCAGAGGTAAAACAGTAAAACAGTATCAGATAGGGTTGGATCTTACTGAATACCTATCGTCTTTTTCCTCTAGGATCTTGTTCAACTCAGAAGAAATTGCTTCAGCTTAGCACCTAATCTGTTTCCCCTCGTCGCCTTCTATCTGGCAAAAAGAATAAAAATACTTCTTAAAATTCTTTGACCAAACTTTACTTGTGATGAAAGAAGCTTCAATAACTATTCTTCATTCCAGGGGCCGTTCAGGCTTTCTTCTGAGTGTCTTGATTCCCATGAATAGTCACAAACAGGTTAACTATATTTCCAGTGTTTACTGAAGTTCTACCCATCACTTTGGTGAATAATGAGTTTTTCATTACTGGAACACTTACTTGTGGTGGATCTACCAGTGCCAAAGTTCAGACTCCCTGTAGGCCTGTTGCGTTCTACACTCTACCCTTTAATTTATTCTAAACTTTTATTTTCAGACAACAGTCATATTCTAAGAATTTGTATTTTCATTCTGTTTTCTAGCAGTTAAAGATTTCTTGATGGCCAATATACATGAAGAAGCAAAGTTAAAATCAAGCACTCACTCACTCTTAAGTATTACTCTACTTGTATGAGTAAGTTGAGAGCAAAAAAATTGGACACTGAGATCTAGGTTTACTTGCCATTCAGACAGCTCACTCTTGCTTGTCTGAGGTCAGACCCTTGCCTCTGTAAATCATGAATGACCTCATATTCTGGACCTATATGATTGTCTGAAATTGTTGAATCCCCCTTGAAGGATAAACTGTGGTTGACCCAGTTTGAGATATTAAAATGTTCTGTGGAACAATGAAATTGTATTTCAAACTTTTACAAAGTTTCATTCAATTATTGATTTAAATTAGTAGTTATTGACATTAAATTCCAATGTGTGATGAAGGAAATACTTGAGTTGTAGGTGCCATTGTTTATAGGCAATTAAACCTAACTTTTCTTAAGTGTTGTGTTTTGTATAGAATGTGAGCTAGAAAATAAGCAACATGATATTTGTATAATTAAGTGACAGTATACATCCTTGACGTACTCCTTTTCCTATTTGGAACCAGTCTGTTGTTCCATGTCCACTTCTAACTGTTGCTTACTGACCTGCATATAGGTTTCTTAAGAGCAGGTCAGGTGGCCTGGTATTCCCATCTCTTTCAGAATTTTCCACAGTTTATTGTGATCCACACAGTCAAAGGCTTTGGCATAGTCAACAAAGCAGAAATAGATGTTTTTCTGGAACTCTCTTGCTTTTTCCATGATCCAGTAGATGTTGGCAATTTGATCTCTGATTCCTCTGTCTTTTCTAAAACCAGCTTGAACTTCTAGAAGTTCACAGTTCACATATTGCTGAAGCCTGGCTTAGAGAATTTTGAGCATTACTTTACTAGCATGTAAGATGAGTGCAATTGAGCAGTAGTTTGAGCATTCTTTGGCATTGCCTTTCTTTGGGATTGGAATGAAAACTGACCTTTTCCAGTCCTGTGGCCACTGCTGAGTTTTCCAAATTTGCTGGCATATTGAGTGCAGCACTTT
>SJYX01000404.1:54210-115796 GCA_006410675.1 Oreotragus oreotragus | reverse complement strand
TTGACTTCCTACTTTTGAATTCCACTTATTTAACTTATATGCAGAGTACATCATGAGAAATGCTGGGCTGGAAGAAGCACAATCTGGAATCAAGATTGCCGGGAGAAATGTCAGTAACCTCAGATATGCAAATGACACCACCCTTATGGCAGAAAATGAAGAGAAACTAAAAAGCCTCTTGATGAAAGTGAAAGAGGAGAGTGAAAAAGTTGGCTTAAAGCTCAACATTCAGAAAACAAAGCTCATGGCATCTGGTCCCATCACTTCATGGCAAATAGATGGGGAAACAGTGGAAACAGTGTCAGACTTTATTTTTTTGGGCTCCAAAATCACTGCAGATGGTGACTGCATCCATTAAATTAAAAGACACTTACTCCTTGGAAGGAAAGTTATGACCAACCTAGATAGCATATTGAAAAGCAGAGGCATTACTTTGCCCACAAAGGTCCGTCTAGTCAAGGCTATCATTTTTCCAGTGGTCATGTATGGATGTGAGTTGGACTGTGAAGAAAGCTGAGTGCTGAAGAATTGATGCTTTTGAACTGTGGTGTTGGAGAAGACTCTTGAGAGTCCCTTGGACTGCAAGGAGATCCAACCAGTCCATTATAACGGAGATTGGCCCTGGGTGTTCTTTGGAAGGAATAATACTAAAGCTGAAACTCCAGTACTTTGGCCATCTCATGCAAAGAGTTGACTCGTTGGAGAAGACTCTGATGCTGGGAGGGATTGTGGGCAGGAGGAAAAGGGGACGACAGAGGATGAGATGTCTGGATGGCATCACTGACTCGATGGACGTGAGTTTGAGTGAACTCCAGGAGTTGGTGATGGACAGGGAGGCCTGGTGTGCTGCGATTCATGGGGTCGCAAAGAGTCGGACACGACTGAGTGACTGAACTGAACTGATAATTAAGTGAGGTGTATTTTATCAACTACCTTCTTCCCATAGAAATATGATAAATAATCATTCTGTGATGATCTGTGAACTCGATATTAACACCCTTATAAATGGTATTTCAGACCTCTGACTGGCAACTGGGTAATGCATGCTTTAGTGATAATTTTTTGGATGGTCATCATTTAACTCCTATTAATTTATCTTCTTTTCCAAATGTCTTCTTACCAATATTATTTATACTACTAATTCATTCAGTTTTTTTGAATCAATATAAAATTCAACTTTAATCTCAGTCTTAAATGAAAATGCTTTAATACAGTTTTTTTTTTTCAGGCCTGTAACTTTTTATTTATGATATCATTGAAAAATATTTTTCATTTGAGTTAACGTGCTCAATATCTTCTGATGGATGAGTTTCTAGTTTCATTTTTAAAAGTACTATGAATGGCATTTACTTTTTCATAGTAAAAGTACTATGAAAAAGCTGACTTAAAACACAACATTAAAACAATGAAGATCATCACATCCGGTCCTATCACTTCCTGACAAAGATGGGGAAACAATGCAAACAGTGACAAGACTTTATTTTCTTGGCTCCAGAATCACTGCCTATGGTAACTGCAGCTAGGAAATAAAAAATGCTTGCTCCTTGGAAGAAAAGCTATGACCAACCTAAAGAGCATATTAAAGAGCAGAGACATTACTTTGCCAACAAAGGTCTATCTAATCAAAGCTGTGTTTTTTTTCCAGTAGTCCTGTATGGATGTGAGAATTGGACTATAAAGAAAGCTGAGCACTGAAAAATTGATGCTTTTGAACTGTGGTATTGGGGAAGGCTCTTGAGAGTTCCTTGGACTGCAAGGAGATTGAACCAGTCAATCCTAAAGGAAATCAGTCCTGAATATTCACTGGAAAGACTGATGCTGAAGCTCCAATATTTTGGCCACCTGATGCGAAGGAGTGACTCATTGGAAAAGACCCTGATGCTGGGAAAGATTGAAGGCAGGAGGAGAAGGATATGACAGAAGATGAGATGGTTGGATGGCATCATCGACTCGATGGACATGAGTCAGAGCAAGCTCTGGGAGTTGGTGATGGATGGGGAAGCTTGATGTGCTGCAGTCCATGGGGTTGCAAAGAGTCAGACCCAACTAAGTGACTGAACTGAGCTGAACTGATGAAAGGCAGTATAATAAATCTAATGTAGTAATATGTATACTTAATTTTATGAAATTTAAATACCTATCCACATTTTTGTTTGTTTGTTTTGTTGTTGTTGTTGTTCAGTCTCTCAGTCATATCCAACATTGTGACTCCACGGATTGCAGCATGCCAGTCTTCCCTGTCCTTTACCATCACCCGGGGTTTGCTCAAACTCATGCCCATTGAGTCAATGATCCCATCCAGCCATCTCATCCTCTACTGTACCCTTCTTCTGCCCTCAATATTTCCCAGCATCAAAGTCTTTTCCAATGAGTTGGCTCTTCACATCAGGTGGCCAAAGTGTTGGGGCTTCATCTTTAGCATCAATCCTTCCAATGAATATTCAGGGTTGATTTCAGTTAGGATTGACTGATTCGATCTCCTTGCTTGTCCAAGGAACTCTCAAGAGTCTTCTCCAGCACCACAGTTTGGAAGCATTAATTCTTCTGTGTTCAGCCTTCTTTGTGGCCCAACTCTCCCATCCATACATGACGACTGGAAAAACCATAGCTTTGACTACATAGACCTTTGTTGGCAAAGTGATATATCTGCTTTTGAATACACTGTCTAGGTTTGTCATAGCTTTTCTTCCAAGTAGCAAGTGTCTTTTCATTTCATGGCTCTAGTCACCATTGGCAGTTATTTTGGAGACCAAGAAAATAAAGTCTGTCACCATTTCCATTGTTTCCCCATCTATTTGCCATGAAGTGATAACTAATTAACTAACGAACTGATGGGACCAGATGCCATGATCTTTGTTTTTTGAATGTTGAGTTTTCAGCCAGCTTTTTCATTCTCTTTTTCACCTTCATCAGGAGGCTCTTTAGTTCTTTCTTTCTGCCATTAGGGTTGGTATCATCTGCACATCTGAGGTTATTAATATTTCTCCCGGCAATCTTAATTCCAGTTTGAACTTCATCCAGCCAGCATTTCACATGATGTACCCTGCATATAAGTTAAATAAGCAGAGTGACAATATACAGCCTTGATGTACTCCTTTCCCAATTTTGAACCAGTTGGTGGTTCCATGTCTAGTTCTAACTGTTGATTCTTGACCTGCATACAGGTTTCTCACGAGGCAGGTCAGGTGGTCTGGTATTCCCATCTCTTTCAGAATTTTCCACAGTTTGTTGTGATCCACACAGTCAAAGGCATTAATATAGTCAATGAAGCAGAAGTAGTTGTTTTTCTGGAATTCTCTTGCTTTTTCTATGATCCAGTGGATGTTGGCAATTTGATCTCTGATTCATCTGCCTTTTCTAAATCCAGCTTGACATCCGAAAGTTCTTGGTTCACATACTGTTGAAGCCTAGCTTGAAGAATTTTGGGAATTACCTTACTAGCATGTGAAATGAGTGAGCTGTGCAATTTGAACATTCTTAGGCATTGCCCTTCTTTGGGACTGGAATGAAAATTGATCTTTTCCAGTCCTGTGGCCACTGCTGAGTTTTCCAAATTTGCTGGCATATTGAGTGTAGCACTTTCACAGCATCCACACTTAGAGACAAAATTTAATGGATGGGTTTCAAGTGGAAATTTTCTCATGAATAGTTCCTGCTTAAGCAGCACCCAATACACTTCCTAAAATCAAATGAAATGTATCAGATGCTGTTCAGTGTAAATATTGAAATAGACAATACATACATAAATTTTGTCCAACATGTAAGTTGACCTAATTTATTACATTTCAATATATCCTCACGTATAAGAAGGATTGTTCATTTAAAAATGGTTGCTAATTTTCCTGACTTTTTATGTTTAAAGCTAAAAGAGATAAGCTTCGATTCTATTCATAAAAGTACATTTTTTGATGGGTTTTGTATGCTTTTTTGTATCTCAAATCATTTTAGTTTCCATAGAAAATGTACTGATGGCCCCAAATGTTATAATTTGAGTCACCTGGCAAGTCTATGCCTGTTGACTATGAATACCACTTGAATTTTGCTTAAAGGGACATGATGTGTTTGTTTTTCTTCCTAAATCCTAATTTATAGAAAAGCGTGGTGACTTAATTTCTGTAGTGATCACTTAGGGCTATAGCTTCTGAGTATAAATCAGAAAATAACATGATTAGTCTCCTAAGGTTATAGCATCACCATTCATCTGTAAATGAGATGGTTTGGGAGATTATGTTCTGTCATAGACTTAACATTTTCTGTTCATCATCTTCTTTGTTACATATTTGTTTGTATACTGTTGAGTGAACAAATTGCTGAGACCAAATTAAGATAAGGTATACAAATAATATATCTCTAATTTAATAATAATAATAGCAATTGTAACAGTTGACCTTGTATGCCTATTGAATGCTAGCATTGTTCTAAGCACCTTATAGGTATTAAATTACTGATGCTTTGAAACAATATAATGAAGTAGAAACTATTGTTATCTCCAGTTCACAGTTAAGAAAACTGAGTCTTAGAGAGATTAGATGATTTGTCTAAATTCACAGAGCTGCTAAATAGTAGAGCTGTTTGTATCTGAGTCTATTTTCATTTTGTTTTGTTTGTTTTGGTTTTTGCTTTATATTTTAGATTCCATGTATAAGTGAGATCATGCAGTATTTGTCTTTGTCTCATTTATTTCACTTAGCATTATATTCTGTGGATTCAACAATGTTGTCACAAAAGGCGATATTTCATTTTTTATGGCTGGGTAATTTTCCAGCATGGGCTTCCCTGGTGGCTTGGATGGCAAAGAATCTACTGGCAATAAAGGGGACCCAGGTTTCATCCCTGGGTTGGGAAGATCCCCTGAAGGAAATGGCTACCCACTCTAGTATTCTTGCCCAGAGAATTTCATGGACAGAGAAGCCTGGCGGGCCATAGTCTTTGGGGTCACAAAGAGTGGGACTCGACTGAGTGACTAACACTTTCACAATATTCCAATATATGTGCACTCTATCTTCTTCATCCTTTGATCTGTTGATGAGACCCTTGGTTGCTTCAATATCTTGGCTATTGTAAATAATGCTTCAGTGAACATTAGAGTGCATATACCTTTTCACATTAATGTATGGTAGAATTTAAAATAAAGCCATTTGGGTCTAGATTTTTCTTGAAATTAGATTTTACATTACTAATGTGATTTTATTTTTATAGGTCTATTCAGATTGTGTATTTCTTCTTGGAGGGATAGAGAAAAGTGCATCTAATGCATCTAGCCAGAATTGGAAATACTATATGCCAACTTGTAACTATTATTTACTTTTTTCTCTTTATAATGGAAATTCAAAAATGTGTACAAATAAAGAGAAGATAGCATAATGAATTTTATGTAGATATCATGGAGCTTTAGCAGTGTTCAATATTCTGCCTTTGTTATTTCAACGTTTTTCCTTCCAAGATATTTTTTTGGGGAGGTTCAGATAATATAAATCAAATTTTATTTAATTCTAAGTTTTATATGATAGTCTTTGGCTCTTCATTAAATTGTTACTTTATATTTCTTTGTACAAAGATTCATTTTTTTCTTTCTTGAGATGTTTGTATATGTTATTAATTGAAACTGAAAGCACACGCATATAATATTCTGAGCTACTAAAATGCTGTCAAATATGTTTATTGGATGTGGCATGATGAGACTTTGTTGACTTCAAATAAATGTGGTTAATTAAATGCTAACTCTAATTTTTAAAATCAGAAATGAACATTTTGTCATTATTTAAATGACTGAGAACATTGGTTTGGGGAAGACTTTAATGTAGAATTATGAACTTGAATTCATGAATTATCTGCTATCTCTTGGCGTTAGACTTTAAAATGAATGCAAAATTTAAAAATTTGCCTGGCTAGCAAAATTTGAGCCAACTATGTCCTGTACTAAGCAATAATTTTGGTATGTTGCTAATTTATTGTAAGATACATAATTTAGTCTTTAGAATCTGAAATGCAAAAGCTGATTCAACAGAAGTCTAACACTCTGAAGAGTAATAACCATGAAACATGGCTCTCTTCTGCCACTGATCTCACTGACGAGACTTGGTGTAGACTCAACATCCTGCACTGTTTTCTGTTCTCCAGAAGAGAAAATACTAAGCATCTTAGTTTGAAAATAAGTAAGAACAAAAAGTGTTACATATCTAGTATAAGGCATAATCCCTAAGAGTAAGTGTAAATGACAGTTTGTCCAAAAAGTCCAAAGTCTCTAGTGGTATCTGAACAGTGTTTATCCCAACAATAATAAGAGTTTTGTGTGTATGCCAGGAGTTGTGAAACTAGCATTTTAGAAGAGTTAACAAACTAGTCCACTGCCCTGAAGATTTTTGCTCTAAAAATACAAATATAGAACATGTGTGTGATTTAATGGAGGAGTACTGTAACCTCTGCTTATTCTTGCTTTGTCATTTTGTCCTTCCCTTAAAGTTACATATTCTAGAAGATTAGAGGTGCAGACTTTTTTTTTTGGAATCTTATATAGACTAAAATATAAAAAAAGTCTTTATAGAATTCTGATAGTATCAGTTCAGTTCAGTTGTTTAGTTGTGTCCGACTCTTTGCGACCTCATGAAGCTCAGCATGCCAGGCCTCCCTGTCCATTACCAACTCCCGGAGTTTACCCAGACTCATGTCCATTGAGTCAGCGATGCCATCTAACCATCTCATCCTCTGTTGTCCCCTTTTCCTCCTGCCTTCAATCTTTTTCAACATCAGGGTCTTTTCAAATGAGTCAACTCTTCCCATCAGGTGGCGAAAGAATTGGAGTTTCAGCCTCAACATCAGTCCTACCAAAGAACACTCAGGACTGATTTCCTTTAGGATGGACCAGTTGGATCTCCTTGCAGTGCAAGTGACTCTCAAGAGTCTTCTCCAACACCACAGTTCAAAAGCATCAATTCTTCTGCGTTCAGCTTTCTTTATAGCCTGACTCTCACATCCGTACATGACCACTGGAAAAACCATAGCCTCGACTAGACGGACCTTTGTTGACAAAGTAATATCTCTGCTTTTTAATATGCTATCTAGGTTGGTCATAACTTTCCTTCCAAGGAGTAAGCATCTTTTAATTTCATGGCTGCAGGCACCATCTGCAGTGATTTTGGAGCCCAGAAAAGTAAAGTCAGCCACTGTTTCCACTGTTTTCCCATCTATTTGCCCTGAAGTGATGGCACTAGATGCCATGATCTTAATTTTCTGAAAGATGAGTTTGAAGCCAACACTTTCACTCCTCTTTCACTTTCATCAAGAGGCTCTTTAGTTCTTCTTCCCTTTCTGCCATAAGGGTGGTGTCATCTGCATATCTGAGATTATTGATATTTCTCCTGGTAATCTTGATTCCAGTTTATGCTTCATCCAGCCCAGCGTTTCTTATGATGTACTCTACATATAAGTTAAATAAGCACAGTGACAATATACAGCCTTTTCCTATTTGGAACAAGTCTGTTGTTCCATGTCCACTTCTAACTGTTGCTTCCTGACCTACAGGTTTCTCAAGAGGCAGGTTAGGTGGTCTGGTATTCCCATCTCTTTCAGAATTTTCTACAGTTTATTGTGATCTACACAGTCAAAAGCTTTGGCATAGTCAGTAAAGCAGAAATAGATGTTTTTCTGGAACTCTCTTGCTTTGATGATCCAGCAGATGTTGGCAATTTGACCTCTGGTTCCTTTGCTTTTTCTAAAACCAACTTAGATAAGATTTTTGAAATAACTGAAGAGTTTCTCTTCCTCTTTAATCTGCATCTTAATACCTATTATAGCTATCTTCTATCTTCTGTAGTTTCATAAATAGCTTTTAGTTCTTGGAGTTATTTAATTTAGATATTCCTGCTTATTTTTCTTCATAGTCTTCTGTGTTACGTCCACATATATTGTTATTGTGGTGTTGTGCTTAGTCGCTCAGCTGTGTCAGACTCTTTTGTGACCCTCTAGCCCACCAGGCTCCTCTGTTCATTAGGATTCTCCAGGCAAGAATACTGGAGTGGGTTGCCATGTCGTCTTCTATGGGATCTTTCCAACCCAGTCATTGAATCCAGGTCTCTCGCATTGCAGGCAGATTCTTTACTGTCAGAACCACTAGTGAAGCCCGTCAGTATGTATAGTCTTGTTTATTGTACAAGAGGAAAAACTCATTTCCTTAATGATACTGGCAAACACTCTGGAACCTAGAGGCTATGTCAGTATCTTTGGATTCTTGGCATATAAGCCCAGAGATGGGCTTATGATGGACTTTTAGTCACATGTAGGTTTTTAAATTTAAATAGGATGATTTGAAGTTAAAGAGAGGAGGGGCAAATGGTTACTGAGATAGGTATAAGAAACAGAGAATGCAGCGAGAAAAGAGTGAGGCTAAAAAGGTCAGAGACAGAATTAACTGGGAAGACAAACCATGATGCTTAAAAAAAAAGAAAAAGATCTGACTCAATGTCTGCATTTTATAAATTTCATGGGTCTTCCCTAGTAACTCAGTTGGTAAACAATCTGCCTGCAATGCAGGAGGCCCTGGTTTGATCCCTGAGTTGGCAAAATATTCTGGAGAAGGAATAGGCTACCCAGCCGTTTTCTTAGACTTCCCTGGTGGCTCAGACATAAAGAATCCGCCTGCTGTATGGGAGACCTGCGTCAGTCCCTGGGTTTGTAAGAGCCCCCAGGAGAAGGGAGCAGCTACCCACTCTAGTATAGGGCTTCCCTTGTAGCTAAGTCAGTAAAAAACTTGTTTTCAATAATCTTTCATCTCCAAACAAAACAAAGCACAGATGCCCTAAAATGAACATTCTTTTCAATGAATTTTTCACCATCAACTGAAGTTGTCTCCCAACTGGACACCTATGTTGTAAATAATAGATATAAATATAGTTTAAATATGAATTAAAGTCAGCCTCCCAGAGTCTCACTCTGTAGGATCAATGTGAGAGTCCTTCTGAGATCTCTCTCCTTGATAAAACTTCTCTTTTTGCTGTCTCCTCTTGTGAGCAGGAATTTGATGGGTTTCTTGTGCCCTCTCCCTGCTCCCAATTGTAGCATCTAGAGCACAGCAGAGAGACAGTGCCTCTAAATAAGTAGTGGCCAAATCAAGCTTTTGACCTGATTAAGAAAGTATGCTGATGTACTTAATGAAAGAAGGAAGCCATATTTTTCTTTAACCTCTATAATTAATAGCTAAAGTAAATTGGTTTTGCCTTTCATCCTTTCTATTCTTGATTTGCTGTTGAATCTCAAGTAGAAAAAAGCCTGCTATGCTTTCATGGGACTTTAAGCTAAAAGGAAAAACATAATTAAAAGGAATATTGTGTGGAAAGTTATTCATCATTACTTTTGGAAACCTCAGATGACTTGACTGTTTCAACAGAATTTTCTTTCAGTATTATCTTATTCACGAGGGCTAACAGAATCTTCTCTAGTATCCCAAAATGACTGAACCATGTGTAACCAAGGGACAGCTATATGCCATGGCAAGCAATAATTGAGTGTTAGCACAGGAGCAACACTTGGTGGCCCTGGGGAGACAAATGTGAAAATGTCCCATATCCATATCCTTAAAGACCTCACAACATAGTCGGAAAAAAGATGTCAAAAAAATAAGTGCCAGAGACTTCCCTGGTGGTCCACACTTCCAATGCAGGACACCCGGGTTCTATCTCTTGTCAGGGAACTAGATCCCACATGCCACAGCTAAGACCCAGTACAGCCGGATAAATAAGATAAAATATATTAAAAAAAAGTGCCAGATTAATAGAAGAAGAGTCAAGTGAAGTAGGACTGCATGGGAAGAGCTATCGCTTCTATTTAGAAAGGCAGGTTATGGTTTGCAGTGTCCATACATTAGAACTGGACACTAAAGAGATGGGAGATGGTGATTCCAATGGAAGAGCCCCAGAGAACTAGAGAAGGCAGTGGTTGCTGACATAGCCTGAAGGATCTGCTGCACATCTTCTTAGAGATTTTCCAGCCCTGAGAACTGATATCTCACTCACTTTATGTCTCTAGGGGTTGTTTTTGGGTCCCCAAAGTCAACCGACTGTTGTAGTTTTAGTTGGAGATCCCCTTGAACTAATGATACTTCCCACTAAACTATTCTCTCCATCTAGAATCATTCAATTATAATTACATCACATAGGGGATATTAGAGAATGTGAATTGAAGTTTACTTTTCTCTGCTCTCTGATTCTGGACAGTTCTGAGCTGAGAAAGCAAGCAGGCAAAATCATCATGAGTGGAGTGAAGTAATGCAAATATAACAATGATCTGACAGGATGTGTCCTTCTATTGAATAAGTGCTTTCAGGTCTTACAAAGAACATAAATGTAAATAATATTTATATAGGTAAAATCTCTTTTTTATTCTTAATAAGCTCACCTAGCATAGTGCTAACATATTCTGTTTCTTAAGAAATGTTATGTAGTGACTAACTTAAATATTCTACTTTCAGCTGATAGTGTGAGAAATTTTATTCTTAAATAAGTCTAAAGACTGTTGTATTTTGAAATAAAAGAGATAATATGTTTTTGCTTAAAAAACCTCAGATACCCACCTTAACCAAGTGCTCAAGGTTATCATAACTAGTTATACATATCAATAACATGAATCCCTAAAGTGATGAAGAAAATACGATATTCCTTCTGTAATATCTCACCACAATTCACAAATTCAAGAGTGTCTAGGTCTGTCTAAAAGACAAGGCTTTCCTGAGGAACAATTACAGATTGGAGGAGCCTGGAGTGGAGGTGGGCAGAAAACAACTAAAGGGATGTGGGCTTCTGACTAGGACCTTGGAACAGATAAAAAGACATTAGGAAAAAAACTGGTGACATTTGAATAAGGTCTGTTGTTAATGTTTATAAATGCCAATGTCCTGGCTTTGGTAACTGTGCTATGGCTATGTAATATGTTAACACTGGTATATATATGGAACTCTTTTGTACTGTTTTTGCAAATTAATTTTAAAATAGCTAGAATAGTGAAAATTATATATCTGTAAATTCCATCCAAAGAGATAGCTGGAAATAAAAGCAGATTTGTTATTTGTAATGTTTATTGGCGATTGTCAGTGGTCATTTTGGTTTAGAGGTCTTTGTGTAAATACTAATATTATATGGTTTTGAATAAGTTTTTAAAAAATGTTATTCATGTATATACTCAGAAAATTTTAGAGAGGAATAGATTTTGATTGGAGTTCTGTCTACACTATACTTTCTGCATGTTATGCTGTGTTGGTAACAGTGCTTATAGTAGATTGTAGTACAAATAATATTGCTTGTTTTGGTCTATGAAAAAAACAAGTACTTTCTGAGAATTGATACACACAAAGCCTATCAGTCCTTCAGTATACTGTATTTTTGGTCTGATTTCTTAAAAAAAAATCTAGCATCCTTTTTTGGCCTCCAAACCAGTATTATTCCTGTCTTCTCTACTGCCCTCCAGAGGTAGACTAGAGAAAACTGACGTCGTGAACCCTTGTGTATGATTCAGAGAAAAAAGTAAAAGAAACTTTGAAATTTCTGAAATTGGTGAGATAAATACAGCTTTCTCAGATATATATTTTACCAAGTATCAGTCTCAATTTTTATCTAGAATTTTCAGTATGTTGTTTTGAGATTCATTGTTATTTTGGAATGTGTAAGCCTTATTATCCAAGTGTAGTACTTGCGGCATAGTAGACTCTCTATTCACCAAGGAAATGTTGTTAACAGAAGGCTTCAGCATCAGTCTCTTGTCTGTGATCTTCCTCCTTCATCGTACACAGCCCCTTCTCTCAGGTGCCTCAGACTCTTTGTTCCCATTCCTACTATTAAAACCTGCTTTGTTAGCTCCTTTTTTCAGAAATAAATGGTAGTTAGACATTAAATGTTACTTCATCTGGTTTTACTTTTGGGGAAAAAATAAACACACATTTCCTAATAATAATGGATATTTCTTTAATTTATTCATTCATTTCTTTAGCTTTATGTTATCTTCTGAAGTCCTGGTATTAGGACTTGTGGCATCATATTTGCACAACAATTTTATTTGTTGACTTAAAAAAGCTCAGAAGTTCTTTTATATTTTTAGACATTTAAATTCTGTTAGCATTACTGAGAATATATCTTCTAGAAGTATAAGCTAAAAGAAGGTTTAAGTCATTTGTCTGAAAAGTTTATATTTTAATTTTTTCTGAAACAAAAATTTTCTGAAATATATTTATTCTATGTGTATTCTAAAAGTGTGCATGGATTAATGAGCTTGGAATTGATGACTCTTGTAGATTAGAAGCTAACAGAGGCTACTTAGACTTGCTAGTTGACTATGCTACTTTAAAAATAAAGTTTGTAATATTATTTCAAACATTAATATTATTATTGCCATTATTGTTTCCTATGAACACTACAAAACCACCTCCATGGGGAGCTAGGTGGTTTCAATAGCTAATGACTGAACTTTTCACCTCAGGCCTTAGTTTGCGTTAAGCTGTGGTTTTAAGTGATTGACAGCCATTTTATAGTAACCTGCAATGAATTGGGGGTCAAAATCATCCAAATGATGGAGAGAAAATGCCCCCATTAGAAAAAAATAAGAGACAGACATAAACTAACCAGTGTAGTTGAAACTAATTGGCCTCCTCATTGGCAAAGGATTGAAAGGGCACAGGGACTGAATTAATCTCTTGAATTTGGTGGCAGATCCTTGCAGGTTGAGATTGTGAATTGGCAGGTTAACATAAGGGGAGGCTATATCCCCCTCACATGTGATACTTCTGTTCTGTGAATTTCCATTTTGTGGAGCTGTCAATCTGAGGCTTTTGTGAGCATTAAACTTTCTTTAGAAACAACACCACCAAAAAAAGAATGACCCCACCTCCTAAACTACCACATAAATCAGCTTGATTAGTAATCTCCATTAAGAGACATTGAGTTTTGAATAGACTGGGTATTGTAGGTCTTGGACAGAATGAAGGACTTGGCAGGACCAAATAGGGAAGTTTGAACAACATCTGCCCTGGCCCTTCGTGACACTTCTGTAAGTTTTAAGCGTATTCACAAATGGCCTGAATTATAGAAGTGCAAATTACAGTTCCCCACCAGTAGTTTTCCACATAACATCAAGGAGTGAATGTATAACATTAGTATTTATTAAAGGCGTAGACATCCCACAAAATATTTTATGTTAAGAAGATAACAGTGACAGATCTTTATATATAAGTCTGTTAATGCTAGCTTTCTTTTACTTCTTTTCCTTTGCAAGTGAAGTTTGATCTTGAATTTTTATTCAAAGCTCTGTGAACCAAAGCCACAGATGGGGTACTGCTGTGTCATTTCCATGGCCTTATACAGAACGTATGCAGCCGTCCCATACTCCCTTAATAGACTTTCAGCTTTTCAATACATCTTCCACTGATGGTGTTTCTGTGGATAAACATAATTTCAAAATGAAACGTGCCAGATGTCCTGCAGTACACTTAGGTACAACAAGGCATTTAAAAAAAAATTGAGCCTATATTATTTACTCATTTAGAGGGATGTGACTTCTGGGATATACATCGAAAATCCAAAATTTGCTGAATGAGAGAGGAACTATTATAAACAGTTTCCAACTCCCTTGTATCCTAGAATTCCCCTAACACATTTTTTTTTTTCAGACCATAAAGAAATCAGTGTTTTATATCCAGGCTTCTCATAATTTCTCCCTCTAGGAGGCATAACTCAATCAAAATCTCTGGTTACTACTGAATAGAAATAGTCTTTTTTATTGAGGTTAAAAATTGCTAGATCAGAGATTTGGAATATATATTTTTTATTTTTACTTTATAATAACTAATTTTAAGAATGATTCCTCCCAACATACTTGAGTTTTATATTCCTACCACAAGAAAATATTATTTTCAATTTGTTTTTCTGCTATGGGATTAGAACAGGTGATACAAATGAAAATAAAATACTGATGAGATATTGTCCAGGACCATTCCAATATCACCATTTGATTCTATCACAGCAAGTGCAAATTTACTACA
This sequence comes from Oreotragus oreotragus, assembly GCA_006410675.1. NCBI lineage: Eukaryota > Metazoa > Chordata > Mammalia > Artiodactyla > Bovidae > Oreotragus > Oreotragus oreotragus. The sequence continues at coordinate 101,779 of SJYX01000404.1, read as the reverse complement.
TATTCAAATGTTTGATTGATTAGTGATGTGTCATTTAAACTTTTTTGCATATGTACTACTCTCTTCAAAGATTGTAAAATCCTTGATTGTAAGGATCATATTTCCTACATGAAAGATATATAATATTAGCATTTATTTAAGGCATAGAAATCCCACAAAATATTTAATATTAAGAAGAAAGGTAACAGTGACAGACATTTATAAATGAGTCTATTTATACTTGATTTTTTTTAGCATTAGGAACACAATAGGAGATCTTACTCAATGCCTGTTTAGTTAGTGACTACATTTATATTAGAACAAGGAAACACATATTACATTTTACTGTGAGATATTTTGGTTTCATGTAATGTGGTTGCTTATAGATTGTGGAGTAGAAGGTAAAACAGTGTAGAGTAGCTTAACTTAATCGTGATATTGCTTTATTATTCTTCAAAGTGTTTTGCATCCATTGTCTCTTTTTTTTTAAAGTGAGGTTTCTAAAGGCAGATCAAATAATAGCTGATAAAGCTGAGGCACAGACTCTAAAATGGTCCACTGGTAAAGGAGATTGTACTAGGCAATATTTTGAAGTTTCTTATCTTCCTAGTAATCATTTAAAAAAGAAGTGTCCTTCAGTATTTCATAATTACCTATGAAATGTTTATCCTAAGCAAAAATATCATTCCAGGAACACTGGCAATTGTTTAAAATTCCACTGTATATTTAATTCCAAAGGTGTGTTCCTTGAGGCTGTATTTTTTTCTGTATGGGCTGCCTCAGAAAGCTAGGTTAGACTTTTAATGATTTCTAAAATCATTTAATAATTTTGTGTATTGTCAATTCACATCCTCCTCCTAACAGCAGCACTCTTCTTAACACAAATATACTGCTTTTAGAAAATGGAGACATGTTTCTAGTTTATTTTGCTATTGAGTTTTTAAGAAAATAAACATCAGTGCTTGTAGTTTTCTGCCTTTGATGGCTGTGTGGTGAATTTTTCTGTTCCACAGTATGTAGCTGTCTCTTTTGGTGCTGCTGTGTGTTTGCAGCCATGCTGTCAACATCCACCAGAGAGCAGAGCAGCTCCAACACCCACATCTTTCATGCTAGAAATAGATGGAGACAGTAACACAGTCAGATCCTTGGCCAAACAACATAGATTGCAGTTCATTTCAAAGGTCAGCGCATATTTAAGCTTGCTTCATTACTGCCACCTTTATGCCTGAGATTTTCATTTTTTTGAAAAAATTAGTTTACCCAGGTTCCTTTAGAGACAGAAAAATGAAAGTGCTGAGTCCTATTTTCATTTGGGGATATCAAGCTTTTTATCAAATTATAGAGGTGGCGTCTCAGAATATTTCATATCTGATCTAGAGGAAAAGCCAAAAATAATTTTCTCTTTATTCAGGAGTCTTTCAGGCAGGAGGACAATTTTCTTTTTTACTTAGTATTGTGCTCAAGTCAATCATTTTGAATTCAGAGAGAAAACAGACATTTAAGAGCAATCTATAATAAAAAATTTTTACTTCAATATTTTTATTTACTTTTCTTAATGAAAACACAGTTTATCCAACTTTGGATATGTTTTTACCCATCACCTAATAAAAAAGTTTACATAATTTAATTTTTAATGTTAATGATGGTGAGCAAGTCAATAATTATAAAAAATTTACTTTCTAGTTAAACAGATATAATTTTTTTGCCTTTTAAGAATAAAACAAGGAGTGTTTATCTTATTTTTAATTGAATCTATGCTCTTAGTATTCACTTTAAAGATTCTATATACATAGGAAGAATAGGATATGGTATGTATATTAGGAATATTAATATGGCTAGTACATAATTAAGAATTCTGAATAATTTTGTTACATATATATATTTTAAAAGACAATTTAATTAAAACACCTAATTTTGGGAAGTAGCTTTATATACTTATTGCTCTTGAAAAAATAGAAATTTAGAAGTAGAAGAATATCAATTTGAGATATGACATTTAAGCCACAGAGAAAATAAACTTTCAAAACAGTGTTTTTACAAAGCCCCTTGACATCAAAATGTGAAAAAAAATACCATAAATGATTTTGTTAATTGTTTGGAATTAAACTTCCTATAAGTGTTAAAAATGGTTAGCTTAACATATGTAGTGAAAACTTTTTCAAACATAGAGATGTTATGACCATTTTAGGTCATGGAAATTCATATTTTTTTGTGACACACTGTAAGAACTTAATTATGGAAATATTTCAAAAAGAATTTAAAAGAAGTGCTTGAACACTAAAGCTTTTATAAAAGAAATGCTCACATACTCAGATTATATAGCTGTAAATATGTATATTTACATATTTTATATATGTAAAACATATATATATAAATTTTGATGGTAATTTTAACTAGGTTATTTTAATTTTGGCATTCAAATATTTCTGAAATGAATATTTAAAATGCATTATAATTGTGACTATAAGAGGAAAACCATCTATATTTTAAGTATAATAATTTTGAACTTATAAATATACCTATTTTGGCTATTTCATTTCTTTATATGCATCATTAATACTTTGATCTATAACTTATTTTAAAATAATTAAGAAGTAAATATATTTTAAAATCTGATCATCTGTTGTATACAGACATGGACCACTTAACTCAGTTCTGTAGGTTGGAGTTGTTGCTTTCTCATTTGTTTCAGGAGTAATGTCCTACAAAAAGTATGCAAATGGTATCTAGAAAATATGATAATAAGGCCTTAGGATAAATATAAGGTGAGGAGAAATGGAACCTCAAGTCCCTGGGGTCATGCAGGTGCTATCTTTCAATTTGAAAGATAAGATGAACCCATTTTTTCCTTCCTCTCAGTTTCTGAAATAAGGTGGTGATCGTTTTACTTGTAATGTGATTTAAGTGTAGATTCTTTACTTTTTTCTTAAATGCTATTTAAAACAATAAAAGGGAAGAGTAGGTATTTATTACAGATTATACTTATATTTTGAGGAAGGCATGGCAACCCACTCCAGTGTTCTTACCTGGAGAATCTCCATGGACAGAGAGGAAACTTGCAGGCTGCAGTCCATGGGGTTGCAGGGTTGGATTCGACTGAGTGACTAAGCACAGCACAGCACAGCACGGCATACTCATATTTTAAAGGAAGGAAAAGCATTACTGATGGCCCTGTTATCTAATCAGCAGTGCATTGTCTCATTTAACTTCAGCATCACCTGGGAACCTGGTGGTGCTAGGCCCATTTTACAGATTAAGAGGCTTAAATATATCCAGGGCTTAGTCCTAGGTCTTCTGACTCCAAATCTAATTTTTTCTCCTGGCTATGTTGCAAATTGTGGACTAACACAAAGATCCTTTCCTTAAAGGTTAGCTTTCTTAGAGGTTCATGGATTTGGATTGCCAGCAGATAAAAGCGGATAGGCCAAGATTAGCTGTGAGGTGAATGATGATATATAGGTGATTCTTATTTTTTGTTTGTGGATTAGTTCTGTAGTCAGTTATCTACAGTAAAAAAGGACTCCCCAAACTTAGAGTGATTTGTTAATTATTCATCCTAACACCATCATTACTTTTACATAATGTGACTTAAACCTATTTTAGCATGTGCTGCTGGTAAATTGGTTGTAAAAATGAGAGTTTTTACCTATAAAAAATAACAAATGCCATTTTTTAAATAAATAAGGACAATCAATTGTATGCCATATTTAAGGCTGATAGGTTTAAATATGTCATGACAGTTTTAAGTGTAAAAATATAGTTAGGTTGACTTTTTAAAACCTGTGTTACAAAAGTTTTGTGCATGCAGATGTTATGGTATGCTTTCCCTGCAAAGATTCAAGTCTCAAATACCAGGGACCAAACAAAAACAAAAATATCAGGGACTAAGAAATCAGATAAGCAATTTTTTCCATTCTTCATTATGGTGTCTACTTCCTTGACCTCAAGCTTAGAATGGTCCTGATTAGAAATGATTAACTCAAAAGCAATATTTCAAAAAGTCTTTTTCTTTTGTACAAATGAGAAATCAGGTTTCAATGATGGCTTACAGGTAGACATGGTCTTTAGCCTTTTCTTAGAATTTGAGTTAGGTTTACACCTAAGAATAAGTGACCTTTGGCCTCTCTTTAGAATTCAAGTTCCTATTTTTTGAAACCCTTTATATAAGTATATTTGCAACAGTACAGCAACCAAAGACTACTTTAGCTGCAGCTGTGGACTGCTTCTTTTCTTTATAAGCATTTGCTTCTTAATATGAAGGTGCTTAACAGCACAGTAGGAAATTTTAAATTAACTCTCCAAAAGGCCGTTAATGTGGATTGTGATAAAATATATACATATATTTCTAAATTATCTATAAACCCACTATTCTCCTATCCTCAGAAATTTAAAAATAAATCTTTTTGACTTTAAGCAGAATAATTATTTAATATCTAAATAAAAATTAATGAAATGTTTTCCTACAAAATGGACATTGTCTTTCACTAAGTTCTAAGAATGCTGGCATTACAGTTCTTGCAACTAAACCGCTCTTACACTCCATGATAGGAACCTGGAGCCCTCTGTGAAAGACTCTCAAGAAATCTGACACAACCAAGAGTTTTTCAAAGGCTTGTGTTTTTTGTTGGTATTTGTGCATATTAAAGAGCTTACACTTTATAATGTAAATATTAGGAGGCAAAATTTGAAAGTGCTAGCATGGTTTTTAAGAAATTAATTATATTTTCTGAGTTGATTCTATCTGAATTTTTAAATAAATACTAAAACAGGATCTGATATATCATTATTAGATCAAAAAACAGAAGCCCTTTGCAAAATTCAGATGAAAAGTTTAGCGGCATCACATTTTTCTTATATTCTTAAAACTTAAGATGAAAATAAAAGCCAGTGTGCAGAGGCTTCATGAGTTTTATTCAATAAGCCGCTAGGAATAGAAAGTGATATATATATTTTTAAAGAAGAACATGAGAATGTATTGGTTCTTTTTAGATTTTAATTTGTTTTTAGTTATTTAGGTCTTTATTATATTTCTGTAGAATTTGATATTGATTATTTCAGTTTTTTTCTGAGTTCTTATTTTGTTCTAAATAAAAAGTAGATTTGTTAAAATCACACTGCAGAGTTTTTCATATCTTTATATGTATCTTGTCTTTTTGTATTCATTTGAATGTATATTGTATTTAGGTATCCAGATGTTGCTGTTTGTATATTTAAAATTATAGATGATATAGTCTATTTCTTTACATATCCCAATATTATTTTAAAATTAATTTTTTATTATAGTTGCTTTATAATGTTGTGTTACTTTCTACTATTCCCAAGATGTTTTAATGATAGGGACTTGTATATGGTGTCCAATATGGTTATTTATTTATTTTTTTATGGCAGTTTCACATTTTATATTACATTATTGAATCTGTTAGGCTAATAATCTAAAGCCAATTTATGAGCTTTCAAAGACATGCTAAAAGCAAAATACTGTACTCTTACCTAGAAGCATGATTTTGTGGGAAAATGTTCTGTATTGTTTGTGATTCATATAAATATATTTTGAGAGAAGTTCTTGTACCAAAGTTCAAGGTCCTGATATTTACATAGTTCCTTTACAAAGTGCACTGTGTTGATTTGTGAGGAAATGAAGGGAATTTAAATTAAAATTTTAGACCATGAATGTAAAATTGCTGAATATTTGCACATAGTACAGGTTTGGGGGAAGACTTTTATTTTAAGTTATCCATATGGCAGCAGAACTTTTAATAAACAATGGTTCTAACATACATTCTTTATGGAAACAGAAAATGGGATTTATGAGGTGACATTTTGAGTATATAAAGAAAAATGAAATAAGATTAGCTTTATTTTCCTATTTTCCCCCAGCCTCGTGAAGGTTTAGTGGCTGAATTACCACTTATAATTTGTTTTTTATTCCATGCATGCATTTCATTAACCTATTCCTGGCTCTGTAACCAGCCTGAAGAGAAAAATTCAGCAGAAGAATTTCTGAGCAGATTGTCTACAACATGCTATGTGGTACATATTTCAGAATCCAAGGACAATTTGACAACTTGTACTGTGCTTTACATTAATAATAAAAGTTTCACTTTGTTTAAATTCTATCTTAGAAAATTAATGTTATTTTATGTTATTTGATAATGTTTAGATAAAAACTTATGAGATATATCAAGACATTCAAAATTTAATGAATAGCTCACTGAAATTATTTTGACTGCTTCAGACACAGGATTAAGTTGATTAGTACTGAAGTTCAGTTCTGGGATTTTGCCACTAACTCAAAGTACTATTGGAGTAGTAACAAAAGTTTTTGGTAATATAATTGATTTGTCTCTGAAACAGTTATGAGACTCCTGCAATAAAGGCTGAGAGATACTACAAGCAGGTGCAACTGTACAATCTCTGAATGCAACTGAATGGCCCTTTCATTCTTTAAAAAAGTTTTTAATTTAAGGGAACAGTCTATTATGTATGTTAATGCAATGGTGCAATTGGGCATAAATAATTAAAATTGATGTTGAAATGCTTAAATTATTTTTCATGGCAAGGTTACCTTTAAAATTATATTTTGCTCTGATTTAAATTTAAACATTTGCATTCCCCAACAGAGAATGCTCAGAATGGCTCAGAATGTCCCAAGTGAGAGGTTGAGATAAATCTGGACTTTAAAAATAGCAGTGACTCTGAAAATAAAATTTTTAAAGTTAGAAGGCACTTCAGTTCAACTTTTGTCCAATCATTCGCGTATCTTCTCTTAAAAATCCAGCGTCCTCTGGTACTATTTTATAGCTTTTTATCTGTTTGAGTCAGTAATAATATACTCACTACCTTCTGCAAAAGGCAGCCTCCTCTTATGTTGTGATATTTTAAGAAACAAGTAGTTTTTTCTTATTTTGAGCTTAAATATGTCCTACAATAGCTTCTATTTGCTGGTTTGTGTTCTGTGATAAAAAGCTATGAGAATGCCACTCATTCTTTATACACAAGACCATCAAATCAAGCTATTGCTACATTTCTCTGCTCTATTTTATAGCAAAACTCAGGAAAAGAGTAAGTTCAATTCAACAAATATTGTTGGAGCATCTGACACTATTTTAGGGCCTTAGACTTAAACAAACAAACAAAACATAGATCCCTGCCTTAAGGAATACACTCTTCTAGTTGGGACAATAAAAACAAAAACAAAGCAGTAAATGTGCGAAAGGACTTAGACTCATCCTTTGATTCTTTTTGCTTTTCAGGCTTTTGTGCCTGTGCTTCTTCTGAACCATTCCTGGTTCGAGAACTAGTGTCTCCTTCTTTTTTCTCAGCCTTCATTGTCTTTTACCTTCTTCACAGGATCTGACACAGCAGATCACTCTTTCTCTCTCCTTTTTGAAGTAATTTCATTATTTTCAAGACACTACTGACTCCTGACATATTTTTCTTAATTCACTGGCCATCCTTTTTATTCTCCTTTTCCAGCCTTGCCTCCTTTTCTCGGCCCATAGACGTCCCGGGCTCATTCTACTACCTTTCCCTTGTCTGCCTATATTTACTTCCTGTGTGAGCTCACAGTTTCATGGCTTTAATGCCTTCAATATTTTTATGTCTCTCAAATACTATATAATTTAAAGAATCTAAATTCCTATTGGTTATAAGAAAATCATTATTTTATATACTACAAAGAAAGAAAAGGTGTGTTACCAAATATGTGTTACAATGAGTTGTAACATAACATTGATCGGAAGGCATGCCCTAATTTCAATTAAAGTATGAAAAAACAGTATATCATAGTATCAGTGAAATGTGGCCTATGTCCTGACCTCCCTCTCAGATCTACACATATATCCAACGGCACACATAACCTCTCCACTGAATTGTCTAACAGGTGCCTTAGGGTGGCATTTCTTAAGGAGAATTTTTGAATTCCACCTGTTTTTAAACTTGCTCTTCCTCTAGTCTTCTTCGTATTAATAAATGATACACACATTCATCCAATTGTTTTGCTCAGAACCACAAAGATATCTTTGAACTTTGGCATATTCAATTTTGGCATAAATCTCCTAATCAACAAGTTTTCTACCTTCAAACAGATCCCTAAATTTGACCACTTTTCACTACCTCTACTATTACTCTTGTCCAAGACACTTTTATCTCCAGCCAGTATGACTAAAGCATCATCCTAACTGGCCTCCAGTGTCCACTCTGTGTTTAGTTGCTAAGTTGTATCTGACTCTTTTGTAACTCCTTGAACTGTAGTTGCCCAGGTTCTTCTATCCATGGGATTTTCCAGGCAAGAATGCTGGAGTGAGTTGCCATTTCTTTCTCCAGGGGACCTTCCCAACCCAGGGATTGACCCACATCTCCTGGCAGGTGGATTCTTTACCACTGAACAACCTGTCAAAGTCGTGTCTGATTCTTTGTGACCCCATGGACTGCAGCATACCAGGATCCCCTGTCCTTTACTATCTCCTGGAGTTTGCTGAAATTCTTGTCCATTGAGTCAGTGATGCTATATAACCATCTCATCCTCTGCCTCCTCCTTCTCCTTTGCCTTTAATCTTTCTCAGTATCAGAGTCTTTTCCAGTGAGTCGGCTCTTCACATTAGGTGGCCAAAGTATTGGAGCTTCAGCTTCAGCATCAGTTCTTTCAATGAAAACACAGGGTTGATTTGCTTTATGATTGATTTATTTGATCTCCTTGCTATCCAAGGGACTCTCAAGAGTCTTCTCCAACACCACAGTTCAAGAGCGTCAATTCTTTGGTGATCAGCCTTCTTTATGGTTCAATTCTCACAGTCATGAATGACTACTGGAAAAACCATTGCTTTTACTATGTGGACTTTTGTTGGCAAAGTGATGTCCCTGCTTTTTAATATGCTATCTAGGATTGTCATAGCTTTTCTTCCAAGCAGCAAGTGTCTTTTAATTTCATGGCTGCGGTCACTGTCCACAGTAATTTCAGAGGCCAAGAAAAGAAAATCTGTCACTATTTCCACTTTTTCCCCATTGTTTGCATGAAGTGTTAGGACTGGATGCCAGGATCTTAGTTTTTAAAATGTTGAGTTTTAATCCAGCTTTTTCACTCTCCTCCTTTACCCTCAACAAGAGGCTCTTCAGTTCCTCTTTACTTTCTTCTGTATGGGTGGTGTCATCTACATACCTGAGATTGTTGATATTTCTCCTGGAAATCTAGATTCCAGCTTGTGATTCATCCAGCCCAGCATTTCGCATGATGTACCCTGCATATAAGTTAAATAAATGGGGTGACAGTGTACAGCCTTGTCGTACTCCTTTCCCAGTTTTGAATCAGGTTGTCATTCCATGTCCAAGTTCTAACTGTTGCTTCTTGACCAACATACAAATTTGTCAGGAGACAAGTAAAGTAGACTGATATTCCTATCTCTTTAAGAATTTTCCAGTTTGTTGTGATCCACACAAGTCAAAGGCTTTAGTGTAGTCAACAAAATAGAAGTAGATTTTTTTGTATATCCCTTGGCTTTCTCTATGTTCCAACAAATGTTGGCAGTTTGATCTCTGGTTCCAGTGCCTTATCTAAACCCAGCTTGTACATCTGGAAGTTTTTAGTTCATGTACTGCTGAAGCTTACCTTTAAGGATTTTGAGCATTCTTCCTAGCATGTGAAACAAGCACAATTGTATGGTAGTTTGAACGTTCTTATGCATTGCCTTTCTTTGGGATTGGAATGAAAACTGACCTTTTCCAGTCCTGTGGTCACTGCTGAGTTTTCCAAATTTGCTTACTTATTGAGTGCAGCACTTTACCAGAGTCATCTTTTAGTATTTGAAATAGTCACCTCCACTAGCTTTGTTTGTAATGATGCTTCCTAAGGCCCACTTGACTTCACACTCTGGGATGTCTGGCTCTAGGTGAGTGACCATAACATCATGGTTATCCGGATCAGTTAGACTTTTTAGTTAGACTTGTATAGTTCTTCTGTGTATTCTTGCCACTTCTTCTTAATCTCTTCTGCTTTTGTTAGGTCCTTGCTGTTTCTGTCCTTTAATTGTGCCCATCTTTGGACAAAATGTTCCCTTGGTATTTCCAATTTTCTTGAAGAGATCTCTAGTCTTTCCCATTCTGTTGTTTTCCTCTGTTTCTTTGCATTGTTCACCTAAGAAGGCTTTCTTATCTCTCCTTGTTATTATTTGGAACTCTGCATTCAGACGGGTATGTCTTTCCCTTTCTCCCTTGCCTTTCACGTCTCTTCTTTTCTCAGTTGTTGGAAAAGCCTCCTCAGACAACCACCTTGCCTTTGTGCATTTCTTTTTCTTTGGGATGGTTTTGGTCATCACTTTCTGTACAGTGTTATGAACCTCCATCCATAGTTCTTCAGAAACTCTCTCTGCCAGATCTAATCCCTTGAATCTGTTTGTCACTTCCACTGTATAATCATAGGAATTTGATTTAGGTCATACCTGAATAGTCTAGTGGTTTTCCCTACTTTCTTCAATTTAAGTCTGAATTTGGCAATGATTTGAGCCACAGTCAGCTCCCGGTCTTGTTTTTGCTGACTGTATAGAGCTTCTTCATCTTCAGCTGCAAAGAATACAATCAGTCTGATTTCAGTGTTGACTATCTAGTGATGTTCATGTGTAGAGTCATCTCCTGTGTTGTTAGAAGAGGCTGTTTGATATGACCAGTGTGTTCTCTTGACCAAACTCTGTTAGTCTTAGCCCTCTTTCATTTTTACTCCAAGGTTAAATATGCCAGTTATTCCAGGAATGTCTTGACTTCCTGCTTTTGCATTCCAATCCGCTATGATGAAAAGGACACCTTTTTTGAATGTTAGTTCTATAAGTCTTGTAAACTATCATAGTACTGATCAACTTCAACTTCTTCAGCATTAGTAGTTGGGAAATAGACTTGGATTACTGTGATGTTGAATTGTTTGCCTTGGAAATGAACCGAGATCATTCTGTCGTTTTTGAGATTGCACCCGAGTACTGCATTTTGAACTCTTTTGTTGACTATGAGGGCTAATTTATTTCTTCTAAAGGAGTCTTGCCCCTCAGATACAATGGTCATCTGAATTAAATTTGCCCATTCGCATCCATTTTAGTTCACTGATTCCTGAGATGTTGATGTTCACTCTTGTCATCTCCTGCTTGATGGATCTAATATTCCAGGTTCTCATGCAGTATTCTTTACAGCCTCAGACTTTACTTTCACCACCACAGTCATCCACTACCTAGCATTGTTTCCGCTTTGGCCCAGCCTCTTCATTCTTTTTGGTGAGTGTTTGTTGCTCAGTTATGTCTGACTCTTTGTGACCCCCATTGATGAAGCCCACCATGTTCCTCCATCCATAGAATTCTCCTGGAAAGAGTATTGGAGTGAGTAGCCATTCCCTTCTCCAGAGGATCTTGCCGACCCAGGGATTGAACCCGGTTCTCTTGCGTTGCAGGCAGATTCTTTACCACCTGATCCATGAGGGAAGCCTTTTTTTTTTCTTCCTGGAGCTATTAGTAATTGCCTTCTGCTCTTCCCCAGTAGCATATTGGATATCTTCTGACCTGGGGGGCTCATCTTCTGGTGTCATATCTTTTTTTTCTTTTCTTATTGTTCATGGAGTTCTCATGGCAAGAATACTGGAGTAGTTTGCCATTCCCTCTTCCAGTGGACCGTGTTTTGTTAGAACTAGAGCTATCAGCTATGACCTGTCCATCTTGAGAGGCCCTGCTCTGTATGGCTCATAGCTTCACTGAATTATGCAAGCTCCTTCACCTGAACAAGTCTGTGATCCATGAAGAGGAAGCCACCTGGGAATCACTGTTATGCTCAGAATAACATTTTAACCCTTCCCTGGGCTTACAAGGCTTTGAATGGTCATCCCCCTGCCTCTTTTTCAGATTTTATTCCCTATCTCTCTTTACTGGGTTCAGACTTTCACAGACACTGAGGTATTTTTGCTTCTTTATAGTTAGTACACAAGTTTTCCCACTATTTCCAGAACATTAGAACATGTCATTCTTTGAAGCCCTGTTGCATGTCTCCACAGTCCATCTCTCTTCCTTCTCCCCTAGTGGTAACTACTTTTCCTGTTACATTCCTATTTGTTCCTTTGGCAGTTTTTTTTTTTTTTTTTTGTGTGTGTGTGTGTTAGAATCCCAGGGACGGGGGAGCTTGGTGGGCTGCCGTCTATGGGGTCTCACAGAGTCGGACATGACTGATTGACTTAGCAGCAGCAGCAGCAGGAAGCTGCTTTATAGCACAGGGAGCTCAGCCAGTGCTCTGTGATGACCTAGAGGGATGGAAGGAGGGGGCAGGAGGGAGACTAAGGAGGAAGGGGAAATACACACACACACAAAGGGCTGATTGATTGACATTGCACAGCAGAAACTAACACAAAATTGTAAATCAATTGTATTCCAATAGAAGTAAGAGCTTAACAACATATACATGCAAAAGATGTGTACTATTCCATTTCAAAAATAATTTATTAGTAATATACTATTTGAAATGGAAAATGGAAAGGACATCTATATAAGTAGAATCTATATATTATTTAACATTTTTGAGGGTATTTAATAGGCTTTAGACTTCAATGACTCTCTTAGTTTTTTCTTTCCTCCTTGATCCTACCATTCCCATAGGCCATATTTTCCCGCATTTCTTCCATAACTGCATATAAATGTTTCCATCTGAATAACCTAAGGTAGGAGCTTGTTATAAATTAAGATTACTGGACTGTGCCTTTTTTGCCATATTTCCTACAGATATTTTATGACATTGATGTTTGGAAAACATTGTCCTAGAATATATATCATCAGCCTATTAATTTTTATGAACTCTGTGGCCAGACTTTGTGGCTTATACAGACACCTTAAACGAAACGAAACGAAGTCGCTCAGTCGTGTCTGACTCTTTGCGACCCCATGGACTGTAGCCCACCACACGCCTCCATCCATGGAATTTTTTAGGCAAGAGTACTGGAGTGGGTTGCCATTTCCTTCTCCAGGGGATCTTNATTGTACTCTTTGCATATTATATAAGAAATTCTTTCCTACTCTCTGTTATACATTCTTTGAAAGTAAAAGTGAAGTCGCTCAGTCATGTTTGACTCTTTGCAACCCCATGGACTGTAGCCTACCAGGCTCCTCAGTCCATGAAATTTTCCAGGCAAGAGTACTGGAGTGGGTTGCCATTTCCTTCTCCAGAGCATCTTCCTGACCAAGGGATCGAACCTGGGTCCTCCTACATTGTGAGCAGATGCTTTACCATCTGAGCCACCAGGGAAGCCCAAGGGGAAATGGGCTTGTCTGGGATTTATTTTCTTCTAAATGGTTTAAAGCTTTGTCTTCCAAATTTAAGTAGTTAATCAGTCTGGAACTTATTTGTGTTTAGTGGGGCATTGCATTGCATGCTCAGTTGTGTCTGATGCTTTGCAACCCTATGGACTGTAGCCCACCAGATTCCACTGTCCGTGGAATTTTTCCAGGCAAGGATACTGGAGTGAGTTGCCATTTCCTACTCCAAGGGATCTTCATGACCCAGAGATAGAACCCAGGTCTCTTGTATTGTCAGGTGGGTTCTTTACCACTGCGCCACCTAGGAGGCCCAGTTCAGTTCAGTTCAGTCGCTCAGTCATGGCCAACTCTTTGCAACCCCATGAACCGCAGCACACCAGGTCTTCTTGTCCATCACCAACTCCTGGAGTTTACCCAAACTCATGTCCATTGAGTCAGTGATGCCATCTAACCAATTCATCCTCTGTTGTCCCTTTCTCCTCCTGCCTTCAATCTTTCTCAACATCACGGTCATTTCAAATGAGTCAACCCTTCGCATCAGGTGGCCAAAGTATTGGAGTTTCAGCTTCAACATCAGTCCTTCCAATGAACACCCAGGACTGATCTCCTTTAGGATGGACTGGTTGGATCTCCTTGCAGTCCAAGGGACTCTCTCGAGTCTTCTCCAACACCACAGTTCAAAAGCATCAATTCTTCTGCTCTCAACTTTCTTTATAGTCCAACTCTCACATCCATACATGACCACTGGAAAAAAATATAGCCTTGACTAGATGGACCTTTGTTGACAAAGTAATGTCTCTGCTTTTTAATATGCTGTCTAGGTTGGTTATAACTTTCCTTCCACGGAGTAAGTGTCTTTTAATTTCACGGCTACAGTCACCATCTGCAAGGAAGCCCAATGGGGGGCAGTAATTAAATTCATTAAAAATTTTTTTCATATGACAGCCAACTAGTCCAGCAGGATTTATTCAAGTGATTATCCTGTGAAATCAGCTTTATCTCAAATCACAGTTTCTTATGTTGGTACTCTTTCTGGACTCTGTGTTCTGATCCATTATTGGTTAATTTGTCTATTTCAATGCCAATAGTACTATGTTATAATTGCAATAGGTTTTACATAATTCTACCTATCTAGTAAAACAAATTCCTTGACTGTTCTTCTTTTTTCTGGAATGTTTAGGTTATCCTTGATGTTTTGATATTCTGAATATGTTTTAGAATCAGATTGTCAAATGCAATGAAAAAAATCTATGTAGATATTTGGTTGGAATTTTGTTGACTCTATGGATCGAGTTTTGAGATGTTTGGCCATACCACCCCTAATTAAATCTCTGGGCACTGAATTTTTTTTTTTTTTTTTCTTTTTTGCTTTTAGTGTGTTTATTTTTAAATGGAGGATAATTACTTTACAATATTGTGTTGTTTTCTGTCATACATCAACATGAATCAGCTGTAGATATATACATATGTCCCCTCCCTCTTGAACTTCCTTTCAGCCTCCCAGCCCCACCCCAGCCCACCCCTCTAGGTTTCCTCAGAGCACCAAATTTGAGCTCCCTGCATCGTACAGCAAATTTCCACGGGCTAGCTCACTTTACATATGGTAATGCATATGTTTCAATGCTACTCTTTCCATTAGTCCCAGCCTCTCTTTCCCACAGTGTGTCCACACTCTGCACTCTATGTCTGCATCTTCACTGCTGCCTTGCAAAGAGGTTCATAAGTATCATCTTTCTAGATTCTATATATATGTGCTAATATACAACATTTGTTTTTCTCTGATTTACTTCCTTCTGTATAATAGGCTCTAGGTTCATCCACCTCATTAGAACCGACTCAAATGTGTTCCCTTTTATGACTGAGTGATATTCCCTTGTATATATATATATATGCCACAACTTCTTTATTCATTTACCTGTTGATAGACATCTAGGTTGCTTTCATGTCCTTGCTATTGTAATTAATGCTGTGATTAGGATTCAGTTCAGTTCAGTCGCTCAGTTGTATCTGACTCTTTGTGACCCCATGAACCACAGCACGCCAGGCCTCCCTGTCCATCACCAACTTCCAGAGTCCACTGAAGCCCATGTCCATTGTGTCAGTGATGCCATCCAACCATCTCATGCCCTGTCATCCCCTTTTCTTCCCGCCTTCAATCTTTCCCAGCATCAGAGTCTTTTCAAATGAGTCAGCTCTTCACATCAAGTGGCCAAAGTATTGGAATTTCAGCTTCAACATCAGTTCTTCCAATGAACACCCAGGACTGATGTCCTTTAGGATGGACTGGTTGGGACTCTCAAGAGTTTTCTCTAACCTCACAGTTCAAAATCGATTAGGGTACATGTGTCATTTTCAGTTATGATTTCCTCAGGATTTATGCCCAGTGGTGGGATTATTGGGTCACATGATAGCTTTATTCTTAGTTTTTTAAGGACTCTTCATACTGTTCTCCATAGTGGTTGTATCAGTTTACATTGGGTTCCCTTTTCTCCATACCCTGTAAAGCATTTATTGTTTGTATATTTTTTGGTGGTGGGCATTCTGACTGATGTAAGGTGATTCCTTATTGCAGTTTTGACTTGAGTTTCTCTAATGTGAGCTATGTTGAATATATTTTCATTTGTTTATTAGCCATCTGTATGTCTTCTTTGAAGAAATGTCTGCTTAGGTCTTCTGCCCACTTTTGATTGGGTTGTTTGTTTTCTTGGTATTGAGTTGCATGAGGCACTTGTATATTTTGGTGATTAATCCTTTGTCAGTTGTTTCATTTGCTATTATTTTCTCCCTTTCTGAGGGTTGTTTTTTCACCTTGTTTATAGTTTCCTTCTCTGTGAAAAAGCATTTAAGTTTAATTAGGTCCCATTTGTTTATTTTTGTTTTTATTTCCATTACTCTAGGAGGTGGGTCATAGAGGATNATTAATCCTTTGTCAGTTGTTTCATTTGCTATTATTTTCTCCCTTTCTGAGGGTTGTTTTTTCACCTTGTTTATAGTTTCCTTCTCTGTGAAAAAGCATTTAAGTTTAATTAGGTCCCATTTGTTTATTTTTGTTTTTATTTCCATTACTCTAGGAGGTGGGTCATAGAGGATCTTGCTGGATTTATGTGAAAGAGTGTTCTTTCTGTGTTTTCCTCTAAGAGTTTTATAATTTCTGGTCTTAAATTTAGGTCTGTAATCTATTTTGAGTTTATTTTTTATTTTTGTATATGGTGTTAGAAAGTGTTCTAATTTCATTCTATTACATGTAGCTGTTCAGTTTTCCCAGCACCACTTATCAAAGAGACAATTTTTCCTCTATTTTATATTTTTGGGCACTGAATCTTTAATAACATTTCACAAATGCTTAGGGAACTAAGCATGTCTGGTGTGACTCCACTGGGAGAGGACTCCTGGAAACATGCTCCTGGTACTCTCAGGAATTCCCTTTGCTGATTTTGCTTTATTTCCTTTTAAAGTAATAAATTTTAACCATGGTTATGACTACATGCTGAATCCTGTGAGTTCTTGAAGTCAATCTTGGGTCTAAGAGGCCTGTTATATTTTTACATCCTACTTGCAACTTTTTCATGACTTTGTGTTTAGTGTGTGTCTCTTCAGAACTCAGTGCAGCTAGATTTTGTTATGATTTTTTATTCAATCTGGATATTGTCTTTTATCCAATGAGTTAACTAATTACTGTTAATAATGACTGCTGCTGCTAAGTCGCTTCAGTCATGTCCAACTCTGTGCGACCCCATAGACGGCAGCCCACTAGGCTCCTCTGTCCCTGGGATTCTCTAGGCAAGAACACTGGAGTGGGTTGCCATTTCCTTCTTCAATGCATGAGATTGAAAAGTGAAAGTGAAGTCACTCAGTTGTGTCTGACTCTTAGCGACCCAATCGACTGCAGCCTACCAGGCTTCTCCATCCATGGGATTTTCCAGGCAAGAGTACTGGAGTGGGGTGCCATTGCCTTCTCTGAATAATGACTAATATATTACAACTTGTTTTTACCATTTTATATTGATTCGTTTTACCTTGCTTATACTTCTTTTTGTTTCTCTTCTTGTATTCCTTTAGAATACTAACTTTTTTTTTCATTTAGAATTTCCCCTTTCACTAGTTTGGAGGTCATAAATTCTATTCTTTTAATGATTGCCCTTGTAATATGGATGTAGATATATAATTTAAGTTGAAATTTAAACAATATATTTGCTCTCTTCATTAATGCCCAGAGGACCTCAGAAAAATTCAGTGTAGTTATCTCCTCCCCCTCCATTATATGAAGTTTAGTTTCAATATTTTTCAAAATAAAGAAATTAGGTATCTTTATTATTATTTTTTAGTAGTCATTAATTTTCCTTATTTAATTTATCCATATTTAAATTTTCTTTGCTTGTCATTTTTTCTTGCATCTCAGATCTTCTATCTGAATTTATTTTTATTCTACTCAATGAATGTCCTTTAAAATNTATCAAGGCTCCAGCAATTTGTTGTGATTTCTTTTCTTGTTCTAAATAAATATTCACATTTTTATCTAGCTTTGATTTGTAATCTTACATTCTGTTTTCCTAAAATGGGCTCATTAAATTATATAAGCTTAGTTAGGCTAGTAGCCTCAGATAATTAAGATGCATACTGTCCCTGGGCCAAGATGTGTATAAGAGACTCATCTTAGTCTCTCTAAAAATAGCTATTTTGCTTTTTTTTATTTTAAAAGAAGAATGTTCTAGGTATATTTCTCTAAGTTGAAGTTGTTTTCTCTGAGCACTTTGAAAATATTATCTTCTGTTTTCTTCTGGCTTTCATTGTGCTGATGAAAAGTAAGCTGATATTCCTTTTAATTCATCTGTCTTTTCTCTCTGGCTGCTTTTAAGACTTTCTTTTTATCTTCGGTATTCTATATTTCTACTCCAACTGTCTAGGTAAGAATTTATTTTTATCTGTTTTTCTTGAAATTCAATAGGAAAATAAAAAAAAAACACACCCCCTGTTTTAGAATAGTTTTAAATTGCCAAAGAGTTGTGGAGAAAGTCCAGACATTTCCCATATACCCCATCCTCAATTTCCCTTTTTAATATTTATTACATTATTATGTTGCATTTGTCACAACTAGTGAACCAATGTAGACGCCTTAACTAAAAACTTCATACTTAGCTTTTATTTAATGACCTTTATCTGTTCCAGGATCCCATGTAGGTAGGATACCACATTACATTCAATTTTTATGTGTCTTTAGGCTCCTCTGGACAGTGATAGTTTCTCAGACATCCTTTGTTTTTTATGACTTTGACAGTTTTGAAAATACCTACTGGTTAGGTATTTTGTAGACTGTACCTCCATTGGAGTTTGTCTGATGTTTTCTCTTGATGAGACTGGTTATGCATTTTGAGACTAAGACCACAAAAGCAAGTAAAAAGATCATTCTTTAATGCATATTAAGGATCTATGTGATCATCATGACATTATTGGTCATATTACCTGGCTCAGGAGGTGTTTGTCAGATTTATCCACTTTAAAGTTATTCTTTTATCCCTTTTCTGTATTGCATTCTTTGGAAGGAAGGGTTTTTTTTTTTTTTTCTCTTCTGGGAATAATAAATAATAGTAGCTCTTTGATTTTTTCTTTTAAAACTGTGTTTTACCATGAGAAATGAGAAAACATGATATGATGATTTCTTGCCTTTCTCCCCCCTGTCTCCTTAATACCCTAATATTTATTTATTTATATATTTATATTCCCCAAGAATATTTAGGGAAGTCTCTATACTTGTTTATGTGGATCCTGGTTATGGAGCTGAGCATTGGTTTATATAATTCTGTTTATGATCTGAGCAGGGCATCGATATAAATAATATGTGAATCCCTTGTATGAGACTTAGAAAAAAACAATTATGAAGGTTTTAGACAACAGGATAAAAATGGGCCATCTGTAAATTCTTAGGACTTGGTATATCAGATTTTTAGGATAATGAAGGTAGATATAGGCTCGATCAATTTAAGGAATTGACTTGCACTTGGGTTGGGTTCTGAAAAAGAAATTTGGCTTTATTAGTATTTCCAGGAGGATTGTAGCAACTAAATTTTCAATTATCTAATACAATTTTTGTATGCTTGCAAGATTCCTTGATGGGAAGATTTTGTAGAGAAAAGGGGAGACAGCTTAGCTGCTCCATTGACCTTTTAGCACAGACTGGTAACATTTGCTGCTTTCTATATATGAGATGTTATGCTAGGCTGTTTATGTTTGTTATTCTGTTTTATCCTTGTGAAAACTGTAAAGTTAAGCATTTAAAAAATAACTGTTTCACAGATGAACAAGCAAGACTCATATTAAGTAGTTTATCTGAGTTCACAGATCTTTTACCTCTAAAATTTTGCTTTAATATACACGCCAATCCCTTATCTCACAGATTATATACAGAATCAATTCTGGAGGAAACAGGTGCCATGTAGGTCTCTAAAGCAGAAGCTTGGTCAGAGGAGGAACTGTTCTAGTTAATGCAATTCTCTAGTATTTGATTGGAATGCTTTAAATTCCTCCATCTCAACTCAGCAGAGACGTATATTTCCTAGGAACTGGGACAAAGCTGAAACCACTGGTGAAGATAAAGTAGATTCTGTGCAATTTAAGAGACTGGCAAAGCCAACAGCACCAAAAGCTTATATAAATGTGGAGAGGGAGTCAGAAATGGTTGATCAAAGTTAGAAAGAATTAATAGGAGAAAAAGTTTGAGGTGGGAAAATTTGAATGTCTCTAATTCAGTAAATGTTTATTAAGTGACTTTGAGTATGACATTTTGCTTTGAGATAGGTAAAACCAAGATGGGTATGGCACCTTTTCTGCCCTAAAATGATGTGTATTATACAAATTAACTTAATATGATAGAATGGAATAAATGACAAATAGAAGGACATGTAAACTGTGGAATCATAGAGCAATTATGTGACTGGAACATTAATGAAAGGCTTAACAAAAGAGGAGACACATAAACAAGCTATTAATAGATAAGTAAAACTTGCAAGTGGCAGAGCAGGTAACAAATTACATGTGAAAACAATATGGGGAAAAGCAGAGATGTGAGTAGCCCACAGAAGTAAGAAAAATGAGTGAATTCTACCTGGAGAAATGACAGGATAAGACAGACACAATTATTTTTGTCCACTGTGTGCTAATGCTGCCTTCTTATAATTATCGAAAGAAACATATTTACTCTGAAGAACACCATTCCTCTATGTCTCAGTCCTGATAGTTTCAATGTGCCTGCTACCTAGGCCTAGAAAATTGGCACATTCCACTCCTGACTGGAATGATCAGTTCAAAAATATGTCTCTTCTGTCCAATAAGATTCTGTCTTGGGACTTTGCCTGGAATAATTGGGCAAAGATGTCTTTCTGCTGAGATTACTTTGCTGTGAGGATGTGCCCCTGCAGCAGCAGGAGCCACTATAAGTGAGAGCGTGCCTAAGAATGAAACACTCAAAGAATGTAAGTTAGTGTCCTGAACTTGCCCTGAATTTTCAGTTAAAAAGTAAAGTAAGTGAAAGTTGCTCAGTCGTGCCTGACTCTGTGACCCCATGGACTATACAGTCCATGAAATTCTCCAGGCCAAAATACTGGAGTGGGTAGCCTTTCCCTTCTCCAGGGGATCTTTCCAATCCAGGGACTGAACCCAGATCTCCCATTTTGCAGGCAGATTCTTTATCATCTGAGCCATCAGGGAAGCCCAGTGAAATAAGAACAGGTCCTGTTATAAATATGCTATGCTATATATGTAATTCCACTAAGGTATAGTTATTTGATTAGGCAACATGTCATTCCTAAATTATTCCAGTGTTTTTAAATATAATATCTCACTTATTAGATATATAATAAGTATTTGTAATTTTCAGTTATGTTAGCCAGTTATCACATCCCTCTTTTCACTTTCTCTGGCTCTTTTTGCTTGAGTTTATATGAAATGGACATAAATGTTTGTTACTGAAAAGGATCCTGGCTAATACATAAGCCTTGGAGGCTCCATCTTGAAACTATGAGCAAAGTTGAATAAGCAGTTGACTTAGTAGAAGCAGTTGAGTCATGTTGAAACTGGTGAGATATGAGATGAGAAATCTTTGATAATACAAGTTGGCACAGGACTGAGGAGAGGATTTTTCAGTTCAGTTCAGTCACTCAGTCATGTCCGACTCTGTGACCCCATGAACTGCAGCATGCCAAGCCTTCCTGTCCATCACCAACTCCCAGAGTTCACCCAAACTCAGGTCCATTGAATCAGTGATGCCATCCAACCATCTCATCCTCTGTCGTTCCCTTCTCCTCCTGCCCTCAATCTTTCCCAGCATCAGGGTCTTTTCAAATGAGTCAGCTCTTCACATCAAGTGGCCAAAGTATTGGAGTTTCAGCTTCAACATCAGTCCTTCCAATGAACACCCAGGGCTGATCTCCTTTAGGATGGACTGGTTGGATCTCCTTGCAGTCCAAGGGACTCTCAAGAGTCTTCTCCAGCACCACAGTTCAAAAGCATCAATTCTTCTGTTCTCGACTTTCTTTATAGTCCAACTCTCACATCCATACATGACCACTGGAAAAACCATAGCCTTGACTAGATGGACCTTTGTTGACAAAGTAATGTCTCTGCTTTTTAATATGCTGTCTAGGTTGATCATAACTTTCCTTCCAAGGAGTAAGCGTCTTTCAGTTTCACGGGTGCTGTCATGATTTGCAAAGATTTTGGAACCCCCCAAAATACAGTCAGCCACTGTTTCCCCATCTATTTTGCCATGAAGTGATGTTGAGCTTTAAGCCAATTTTTTTCACTCTCCTCTTTCACTTTCATCAAGAGGCTCTTTAGTTCTTCTTCACTTTCTGCCATAAGGGTGGTGTCATTTGCATATCTGAGGTTATTGATATTTCTCCTGGCAATCTTGATTCCAGCTTGTGCTTCTTCCAGACCAGCGTTTCTCATGATATACTCTGTGTATAAGTTAAATAGGCAGGGTGACAGTATACAGAGGAGAGGATTGATATGTCAACAAATGAGAGTCATTTCAGTGTTTTTTGAGTAGTAGACTGATGCAGTGAAGATGTTAATCTTTGTCTCTTTCTTGGGATTCATTTTTTAGTTTTCTGTTTTTTTTGCTTTCTGTACTCCGGTATTGATTATATCTAAAGTAATGCTGATTTTCTTCCTTTCGGGTATATTCTATTGTAGAACCTAACGTTTAAATTGATCAAGATCTCAGATTTCAAATATTGTGACTCTCTGAAAAGAGACAAAGAGAATATCCTAGAGACAGTTAGCACAGTCTCACTAGTTACCTCTAAGTTGAAGCTATTTTTTTTCTCATCCAAGTCCATACAGCACTGAACTAATACTTCTCTCATGGCCATAAGCCCAGTGTGACTTTGCTGTTGTTATGTGGACACTTATCTTCAAGCTACCTAAGCTTTCTTCCCCTATCCCAGATTGTAGCATCCTTGGTGGGCAGGTATTTAACATAGTCTATATGTTAGAAGAAAATTTCCACAGTGCCAGTCTATTCTCTTGTGTACAATTGGTAGTTGAATACTTGTGGGGAAAATTTTCCTTTTAAAAATAGAACCACCATTCATTTCTATTAAAGGAGGTATTAGTATCTAAGCTTAGAGTATGGTTATTTGTTAGAAAATTTGGTTACTCTTTGAATGGAAGAAATGTCTCACAGAAGAGACTATTTTGACGTTTTGAATATGCACATGTATCTGTCTTAAGAATAGGAGATACTGTTGGACTTCCCAGGTGGTGCTAGTAGCAAAAAAATCTGCCTGCTAATACAGGCGATGCAAGAGATGTGGGTTCAATCCCTGATTGGGAAGATCCCCTGGAGAATGAACTGGCATGCCACTCCAGTGTTCTTGCCTGGAAAATTCCATGGGTAGAGAAGCCTGGGGGGCTACAGTCCATTGGGCCTCAAAGAGTCAGACACGACTGAACACACGTGATCTCTATAGTGCCTTGTAGGAGGACACAGTGTTGTCTCCACACATCACAGAAAAGCCTTGGATGTTTCTGGGAGTATAATTGTTCTCACTTATTTATGTCTCTTGTTCTCTCTATGCTGCACTCAATTCTCTTTTTCAAAAAATCATTGCCTACTCCTCTACAGGGGGTAGAGATTAATTTTGCTCTTCCCTTTTCCTCCCACACTCTTTCCCCTTGAGGGTGAGCTAGACTTAGTGACTCATTTTCTAAGAATAAAGTAAGGGAAAATAGTAACTTTACAGTGGAGTATCCTGGCAAGCACTATCTTAGCTAAGTGATAAAAGTCAACATCAACAGTGCTGTCATGTGAATAACATGTGCCCTTGATGTGATGTGATGAGAAGGGCACCTCACTTCTGTCATTTCTTCTTAAAAAATCTGTAACTCCAATATGAATATAAGAAAAACAACAGAAAAGGCCAGAATAGGGGACATTTCAGTATCTTTGTCTAGCAGCATTAGATTGTCAAGTTCATGAAAAATAAGGGAAGACTGAGAAACTGTCACAGATCAGAAAAGAATGGGGAGACATAACAACTAAATGTGACATGTTCCCCTGGATCGCATCCTTGAGCAGATATGGATAAACTGGTGAAAGGCAAATAAAGTCTGGAGTTTAGTTACTAGTCATGTACCAATGTCAGCTTTGTTTTCTCAAATGTATCATACTAATATAAGATGTTAACTAATCTAAGATTGGGGAGAACTAGGTAAAGGGTGTATGGGAAGGACATATGGCTTCCCTGTCCTTCACCATCTCCTGGAACCTGCTCAAACTCATGTCCACTGAACCAGTGATGCCACTGAACCACCTCGTCCCCTGTCGTCCCCTTCTCCTCATGCCCTCAATCCTTCCCAGCATCAGGGTCTTTTCCAATGAGTCAACTCTTCACATAAGGTGGCCAAACTATTGGAGCTTCATCATCGGTCCTTCCAATGAATATGCAGGATTGATTTCCATTAGGATTGACTGGTTTGATCTTGCTGTCCAAGGCACTCTTGAGAGTTTTCTCCAACACCACAGTTCAAAACCAACAATTATCCGGTGCTCAGCCTTCTTTACGGTCCAACTCTCACATCCAGACATGACTACTGGAAAAGCCATAGTTTTGATTATATGGACCTTTGTTGGCAAAGTAACGTCTCTGACTTTTTAATCGCTCTCTAGGTTTGTCATAGCTTTTCTTGCAAGGAGCAAGCATCTCTACCCATTAGATGTCAGTAGTATCTTTTCCTGGGTTATAACATTCAAAAATGCTTGCAGACGTCGCCAATTGTCCCATGGGAGGCAAAACTGCCTCTCGTTGAGAACCACTGAGTTGGAGGTGCCACTGTAGACAGCTGCTTTCAGTTTCAAGGGGCACTTGGTGGTGACATCAGCAAAGTAATGTCTCTGCTTGTTAATACACTGTCTCAGTTTGTCTATATATGATTCTATAGACTATGTTTAATATTATGCTATATATTTTAAACTTTAATTAATGATACTATATGAGATATATATATATATATAATTCTTTTTGGGTTGCCTTGTTCACCTAGTAATGTGATTTTGAATTTCATTTGTGACATTAGTGGAGCCTGGTACAATCATTCATTCAGCAATTATGTATTGTGCTTCAACTATACGCCTAGCAGAGTACTAGGTGGTGAGGATTCAGCAGTAACTCAGATATTCCTGGAAGACACTGTGCTCAAAGATGAATATATAAAAAGCACTACTGAGGCTACAGTTGAATTAGGGAGTTGTCATACTATGTGTGCATGCTAAGTCACTTTGGTCCTGTCCTAGTCTTTGTGACACTATGGACTGTAGCTGACCAGGCTCCTCTGTCCATGGGATTCTCTAAGCAAGAATGCTGGAGAGGTTACCATGCCATCCTCCAGGGGATCTTCCCTACCAAGGGACTGAACCCGCATCCCCTGTAGCCTCTGCATTGAAAGCAGATTCTTTACCTCTGAGCCACTAGGGAAGCCCTGTCATGCTCTAAGAGGCTGTAGTATGGACATTTGTTTCTAACTTCAGTGTCACTTATGGATACTGCCTGTGTTAGAGAACTTTTGATGGCCTGCAGATGTTTTGTTTCATCAACTCAATGCCTTTTAAAATTCTCTGTTAGTTCTCAACAACATTTAACATGTAAGGGATATCTCTTAGCGGGTTTGGATTTTCATCATTTCTTAAAAACCCTGGCCTTGCTGGACTGATTCCCACATGATTACCATGGGGAGGAGCAGAGTAGCTGCTGCTTTCCAGGTCCTTGCTGTTCACTTTGGTCTTTACTTGACTTCCCTGCTTCTAGCACAATCTGGAAGATTTTTGACATTTGATCTATACAATAGTTATGTGTAGATTCCTCATTACCCACATACAATCGCTTAAATGGTGTCATTGATAGTGTTGATAAATACAGGAGAGTGAAAAGATGTATATGTACTTGAATAATGCTTGAACATTTTCAACCCTGTATGTGCTTTGGCAAACTGTCTTCTTTACGAGTTGGTTTAGTTCAGTTCAGTTGCTCAGTCATGTTCGACTTTTTGCGACCCCACGGACTGTAGCATGCCAGGCTTCCCTGTCTATCACCAACTCCTGGTGCTTGCTCAAACTCATGTCCATCAAGTTGGTGATGCCATCCAACCATCTAATCCTTTGTCGTCCCCTTCTCCTGCCTTCAATCTTTCCCAGGATCAGGGTCTTTTCCAATGAGTCAGTTCTTCTCATCAGGTAGCCAAAGTATTGGAGTTTCAGCTTCAGCATCAGTCCTCCCAATGAATATTCAGGATTGGTTTCCATTAGGATTGACTGGTTGAATCTCCTTGCAGTCCAAGGAACTCTCAAGAGTCTTCTCCAACACCACAGTTCAAAAGCATCAATTCTTCGGTACTCAGCTTTCTTTATAGTCCAACTCTCACATCCATACAAGCCCACTGGAAAACTACATCCTAAAAACTACAAGTTGGTACAGTTTTCTAAATTTCATGCTTTTTCTGTAGTTTATTCTACTGTTTATTGAGGGACTAATGTGTACAGAACATAGTTCTAACTGCTGAAGTGATTTAAAGGGATACATAGCTAGGCCCTGCCAAGCTATCTTTTTTTTTTTTTTTAGTTTAAATCCTTTTTTAAAAATTTATTTTAATTGGAGGCTAATTACTTTACAATATTGTGGTGGTTTTTGCCCATACATTGACATGAATCAGCCATGGGTGTACATGTGTTCCCCATCCTGAACCTCCCTCCCACCTCCCTCCCCATCCCATCCCTCAGGGTCATCCCAGTGCACCAACCCTGAGCACCCTGTCTCATATATCACACCTGGACTGGCGATCTCATTCACATATGATAATATACATGTTTCAATGCTATTCTCTCAAATCATCCCACCCTCACCTTCTCCCACAGAGTCCAAAAGTCTGTTCTTTACATCTGTGTCCAAGGATCATTTAGGATGGTAAAACACATCAACAATTAACCCTACAATTTAATATATTTATCAAGAGCTTGCTGTGAGCTGGGAATACATAAAGAAGGCAACATGAGTGAATAAGAAATTGTTCTTGGTGTCAGATGCTTTATTATAATTTAGGATGATAGTTCTCAGAGTTACATCTGTGAACGTGGGAACTTCTGAGTCCATGCACATTTCTGAGAACATGTACAAGTTCAGATTCTATAATTCTGAGGTCTGGCCATCTCCATTTTTTTTTTTGGTGGTGGTGGGTCTCCATTTTTAACAAGTATCTCTGGCAGAGGCTGATTCACCATGAAGCTAACAGGGCAGGGCTCCTCACGTCATTGGATCTGTGAGTTCTGAAAGTTGCCGTGAGTAATAGAGGAATTTGGGTGGAGATAAAGGATCCAGGTTTCTGGCAGGAACCATTTCTATACGTACACCACTGATACATTTCCAAAAGTGAGCTCGGTTATCAAGGCTCCAGCAATTTGTTGTGATTTCTTTTCTTGTTCTAAATAAATATTCACATTTTTATCTAGCTTTGATTTGTAATCTTACATTCTGTTTTCCTAAAATGGGCTCATTAAATTATATAAGCTTAGTTAGGCTAGTAGCCTCAGATAATTAAGATGCATACTGTCCCTGGGCCAGTCTTTGTTTGACAAATGCTGATACAGAGTTTAAGGGATAGAATGGGAAATAGAATATCAACAACTATACATGATACCTATAAGATATCATAAGGATTGTTCTTATAAGAGTCAACGATAATACAAGAGGTGAATATGGAAACAAAATTTAATTTTGACCAGAAATTTTAGGCTTTATGCCTTTCAAGTATGTGACCACTTGATGCCAGTTTGCCATGCAGTGGCAATTTGGGTAATTTCAGTCATATGCTAAATACAGTTCCTTCACAGGGATATGTTAAATGAGTGTCTAATTGTGGGTATCTATTTTTTTAAAAACTGTTTGATTATTGTTAAATTGATGGCAATGTTCCTTTACAATTCACCCCTCAATCATTCTGCTTTAGCTTTCCCCACCATCTGTACTTTTTCCAAGTTGAGTTTCAATTTTGAAAAATTGAGTCTACTGTTTTCCCCACTACACCCACCTCCCTGCCTCTCCCTGCAAGGTTAGACTCTCTCCCTTTCAGAGGCAGCCCTCACTGAAGCAGAAAGCATCTGAACAATCTCAGTTCTCAGTTCTAATGTATACATTAGTTTTTCAATGAAGTCCGTAGCCCATACAGAGTTGGTGGCCCAGTGAGGATTGTTCAATTCTACATCCTTGTTATTTCTCAAAATTTTCCCAATAGCAGACCTGAGATGCAGGAAGTATATTTCTATGCACTCTGCCTCCATTTCTGTCATTCCTCTTAACACCCAGAAAAACCTCGCCTTGAGTTTTAACACACCACAGCCCATGATTCAAACTCATCCGAATTAAACTCCCCAGCATCACAATTCCTATTGATTATCAATGTGTGACTACTGACTACTGATGAACAAGATTTGTTCAGAATCTGCCTTTATAGATGCTGTAAAGTTGTTTTCTAAAGAAGTTTAGAAACATTTAGCCCTGTTCCCTTTTCATTTGCCAATAATAACCCAGTCATAGCACAACACGGCAAATGGGTTTGGTTAGGATTCTGCTCAAACTAGAGCCCATGAGGTAATCCCCCATTCTTCTAAAGATATAGGTGCCATGGTTTCTAATTATCTTGTATAACTGTCTATTCCAGTTTATCAGGGATTGGAGTAAGAATGAATGAATGATTAGTCCTGATACTGTGAATTGTGAATTGTGATATTGTGAATTGTGAGTCCTGATAACAGTATGTTATCTAGCATTTTTGAGTACCCTTTGCATGCTAAGCACTTTGATGAATGCTTTAAATACATTATCTTATTCTATTAATATTATGCAGGTGTCAGAAAACTCATCATGTATATTGATGACAAAACTGAGATTTGATGAAAGTGTATTATTGCCCAAAGCAATATAGCCATAAAGACAGCTGAAATTTGGATTCAGATTTCAGGTACTCCAAATTCATTGTCTTTTAGAAATTGATGATTATATGTCATGTAACATTTAAGGTATACTCCTCCTGGGTCTGTATAGTTTATATCTGTGTACAACTTCTACACACATTCTCAGGGCAAGATACTGATAAAAGACTTAGAATCAGTCAGGACCAGTGCAACCAGGGAAAAAGAATCTTTAGCAACGTGTGTCTTTTAGAAACCACGGAGATAGGTGTGGTAATTGAGACAATCCAGGGNTTTTTTTTTTTTGGTGGTGGTGGGTCTCCATTTTTAACAAGTATCTCTGGCAGAGGCTGATTCACCATGAAGCTAACAGGGCAGGGCTCCTCACGTCATTGGATCTGTGAGTTCTGAAAGTTGCCGTGAGTAATAGAGGAATTTGGGTGGAGATAAAGGATCCAGGTTTCTGGCAGGAACCATTTCTATACGTACACCACTGATACATTTCCAAAAGTGAGCTCGGTTATCAAGGCTCCAGCAATTTGTTGTGATTTCTTTTCTTGTTCTAAATAAATATTCACATTTTTATCTAGCTTTGATTTGTAATCTTACATTCTGTTTTCCTAAAATGGGCTCATTAAATTATATAAGCTTAGTTAGGCTAGTAGCCTCAGATAATTAAGATGCATACTGTCCCTGGGCCAGTCTTTGTTTGACAAATGCTGATACAGAGTTTAAGGGATAGAATGGGAAATAGAATATCAACAACTATACATGATACCTATAAGATATCATAAGGATTGTTCTTATAAGAGTCAACGATAATACAAGAGGTGAATATGGAAACAAAATTTAATTTTGACCAGAAATTTTAGGCTTTATGCCTTTCAAGTATGTGACCACTTGATGCCAGTTTGCCATGCAGTGGCAATTTGGGTAATTTCAGTCATATGCTAAATACAGTTCCTTCACAGGGATATGTTAAATGAGTGTCTAATTGTGGGTATCTATTTTTTTAAAAACTGTTTGATTATTGTTAAATTGATGGCAATGTTCCTTTACAATTCACCCCTCAATCATTCTGCTTTAGCTTTCCCCACCATCTGTACTTTTTCCAAGTTGAGTTTCAATTTTGAAAAATTGAGTCTACTGTTTTCCCCACTACACCCACCTCCCTGCCTCTCCCTGCAAGGTTAGACTCTCTCCCTTTCAGAGGCAGCCCTCACTGAAGCAGAAAGCATCTGAACAATCTCAGTTCTCAGTTCTAATGTATACATTAGTTTTTCAATGAAGTCCGTAGCCCATAAAGAGTTGGTGGCCCAGTGAGGATTGTTCAATTCTACATCCTTGTTATTTCTCAAAATTTTCCCAATAGCAGACCTGAGGTGCAGGAAGTATATTTCTATGCACTCTGCCTCCATTTCTGTCATTCCTCTTAACACCCAGAAAAACCTCGCCTTGAGTTTTAACACACCACAGCCCATGATTCAAACTCATCCGAATTAAACTCCCCAGCATCACAATTCCTATTGATTATCAATGTGTGACTACTGACTACTGATGAACAAGATTTGTTCAGAATCTGCCTTTATAGATGCTGTAAAGTTGTTTTCTAAAGAAGTTTAGAAACATTTAGCCCTGTTCCCTTTTCATTTGCCAATAATAACCCAGTCATAGCACAACACGGCAAATGGGTTTGGTTAGGATTCTGCTCAAACTAGAGCCCATGAGGTAATCCCCCATTCTTCTAAAGATATAGGTGCCATGGTTTCTAATTATCTTGTATAACTGTCTATTCCAGTTTATCAGGGATTGGAGTAAGAATGAATGAATGATTAGTCCTGATACTGTGAATTGTGAATTGTGATATTGTGAATTGTGAGTCCTGATAACAGTATGTTATCTAGCATTTTTGAGTACCCTTTGCATGCTAAGCACTTTGATGAATGCTTTAAATACATTATCTTATTCTATTAATATTATGCAGGTGTCAGAAAACTCATCATGTATATTGATGACAAAACTGAGATTTGATGAAAGTGTATTATTGCCCAAAGCCATATAGCCATAAAGACAGCTGAAATTTGGATTCAGATTTCAGGTACTCCAAATTCATTGTCTTTTAGAAATTGATGATTATATGTCATGTAACATTTAAGGTATACTCCTCCTGGGTCTGTATAGTTTATATCTGTGTACAACTTCTACACACATTCTCAGGGCAAGATACTGATAAAAGACTTAGAATCAGTCAGGACCAGTGCAACCAGGGAAAAAGAATCTTTAGCAACGTGTGTCTTTTAGAAACCACGGAGATAGGTGTGGTAATTGAGACAATCCAGGGTGAAGGCTTCCCTGTGGCTCAGTTGGTAAAGAATCTGCCTGCAAGGCGGGAGACCTGCGTTCAATCCATGGGTTGGGAAGATCCCCTGCAGAAGGGAAAGGCTACCCACTCCAGTATTCTGGTCTGGAGAATTTCATGGACTGTATAGTCCATGGGGTCACATAGAGCTGGACACAACTGAGCGACTTTCACTTTCACTTTTTACTTTTTTCAGGGTGAAGGCAATAAGATTTCTTCATATATGTTCCTCAATTTTGTGTTTCTTATTCACCAAGAAGAAGCAAGCTTAGTAGGAGTCCTGATTAAACATGAAACTATCATTTCTACTAACTATATTAACTATGATCTACCAAGGCCACATTTGGGTACAACCCAATTTATTTTGTAACAGAAAATCACAGAATGTCCAGTAATATCACATCCTAGGGTTAACATAAAGTATTTTGTTAGTGATTTCTGTAAATGGCAGTTGTGTCACTCACATTTTGTAAGAGTAACACCATCACATTATTTGACTTATTTGACATTTTTACCTCATGAGATGTTGGGGCTATTGCAGTATAATTGCCCAAAGAACTATAATCTTTGTCTTCTCATCGGTTCTCTTAATATGGAGTTGCCAATAGTGTTGATTGTGTCATAGCAGCACCAGAAGAAAATGATATAGCTATTTCTGGTGAAATGGAGATGTCATCAAAGACGGAGCAGATCTTTAGAAACAAAACCACTGGCTGTACTTTTAAAGCTATGAAACCTGCGAGCATAGGTTCCTAGAGTGTAGCAGTGCTGGTTCTATCCAGTAATCATGCCTATGGACCTAGTTCGTGCTTCTTTCTCAGTGACTATTTCTTATAACATCTCACAGACTTCTGATGTACCATAACTCGCTGTAGGTCTGTCTTCTCTCATTACGCTTTGAAAGAATATATTTTATTTTTCTTAGTACAACATAGGATAACTCCACTAAATAGCAGTTGTCTTTAAGTCAGTCAAGTCTGATAATATTTGGCTTGCTTTTCTAGCCCTTTCTCTGTGGGTGGTGGGTAGTGATATCTCAGGAAAGGCTACCAAGCTATTCTGTATGTTGCTTAATAGTACTGCTGTCTCTTAACAAATGAAAACTATCCAGGGCCAAACATCCTTTGAGAATGTGGATGTGTATCATTTCTTTCTAGATGCTGGATAACTGTGTTCAATTTTTTGTTCTGTTTGAAATTTGAAAAGGCAATATTTACCTGTCAAAGGCTTTGAAATCCCTTGATTTCAAGCCAAAAAGGATTCATGGGTGTACTGGGGAACAGAGGTTTCAACTTTCTCCTCCTACACAGTACCTGCTATGTAGTAAGCTCAGTGGGGGTGATTCACACTAACTGGAAGGCACCTAGTGTGTTTTCTGCTCACTTCTATATGCTATAAACACTTCCTTTTGATACTGGTTGAGATTTACATCAAGGCATATGCACATTTATATTTACCCGTCTTTCAGGGACACTGCAGCTCCAAGTGCCCTCTGCAAGTGTGATTAAATATTAATTAGGCTTCTAATATAAGCAAGTGAGTTCACAGGCCCAAGTGTCACATGAATAATTTATGAGGTACCCGAAGGCTCAGCCTGGAAAGCTGATTGGCCACCTTGGATTTGTATAATTACAAAGTTTCATTATTAACAGTAGAAGCAGTGGAGAGATTTGCCTAGCTTGAGGGACTTTGAAAGCATAAGCTGTCTCATTAGGGTAAAAGGGAATAAGGCAAAATATGCAAACTTGTTAGCGGAAAAAAAGGGGGTAAAAACTGAACTTGGCCTTTAAACATAACTGGTATGTGTGTATTTAAAAATACATAGTAAACTTAGTATTATGATTGATAAGCATGTTTGCTTTAAATTTTTAGTATACCAAGCAGTATTTTAAGCATTTGTTTTAAATTGAAGGCCAAAATCTTTAATATTTTCCTGAGAAAGCCACAGGTAGCCTAATGGGCCCTGTGGAGAAAGGTTTGGAGGTAAAAGACTGAAGACAGTCCAGGGCTCTTGCTAGAATGTGTGTTGTGCATGCAATTAAATCTCAAGGTCAAACAATTTACAGACAATTACTTTTCTAACATCTCCAGAAATGCCTGCTTACACGTCTTTAATTTTAAATGATACTGATATTCCAATTCTCCCCAAAGGTTAATGCTGACTAAATCCAGCTGTGACCTGACACGATGCGACAGCACAGTGCCTAATTATCCTCTGGATAGTCATTTACTTGAAACCATTAAAGGAATAGGCTGAGAGGAAGATTTAGGACCCTGAAAAAATGTTAGCCTGACTTCTTTCTTCTTGAAGATGGGATGGGCTGAAAAATAAAAATAAAATCCTGCTAAATGTTAGCCATTTGCTTTGATGGCAGAAAATTGTTCATCCCACTCTGTTTTTTTACAGGTTAAATTGCTAACTAGTTCATTTTATCCATTGCCTACGGCTGGCGCTAAATGTCAGTGACAAATTTTGTACTTGTCTTGAAGAATGAATTAAGTTATGCACAAAAGCTATAGTGCTCTTTTAAGATGAGTGAATTGCAGAAGGAAAAAAGTTGCTCTTTGGAAAAAGGATTATTTTGATTAAAGGCCTTCTCTATTGTAGCAGAAGACAGGTAGTGGTTTAAGATAATTCCAACAGTTACCTCCCACAGAGGCTGCAGTCCTTTAGTAGACATTTCTTTAAGAGCACTTGTGTCAGATTATATACTATGATTATTATCATAAGACCATTAGTGACAGTGAAAGAAATTACTTAAAAAAAAAAAACCCAAACAACCCTAGTTTTCATTAACTAGAGTAAAAATAATGGTTTTCTGTTGTGGGATCAGCATTCCATCACTTTCACAGTAAGTTGCAGGGGAAATTAAAGAAGGACACCCATGCTTGCCAAAATGTTATAAAAATAAAAGCCTCGATACTTTAGTAACATATAATAGGAAAATATGACAGCAGCTGGTAGAGAGGTTCATCCCTCTTGATTTTAGTTACTTGGCAAATGAGTTCTGACTCATCATTTCTCAATAAAACTAGCTATGAGCAGTTATTGATATTCCATTGCAAACTAGTTTATTATCACTAGTTTATATAAAATATTTGTATCAGGCTTTTTTCCTGGTTTCATTTTCCTTTGCAAAAAACACTTTTGCTTATTTAATATACAAAGTTTATAGTAGTAACTTTGTCATAGTTCTGAATTATTCTACCTAAATTTTAACACTTGATAAAATGAATACGTTAAGTGTGTAACTTTTAAGTAGTGTTAGTAGGTACATACATTTTGAGTCCTTGGAGGGATATTTCACCTCTTGATCAAATTGATAGGCGCTAGCTTGGATGGTGACCAGGATTTACTAGGACGAACTCCAAGAATGTGACTATGATTAGTTCATAATTTCTCTTCTGCTGCTGCTGCCGCTAAGTCACTTCAGTCATGTCCGACTCTGTGTGACCCCATAGACGGCAGCCCACCAGGCTCCCCCATCCCTGGGATTCTCCAGGCAAGAATATTGGAGTGGGTTGCCATTTCCTTCTCCAATGCACGAAAGAGAAAAGTGAAAGTGAAGTCGCTCAGTCTGTCCGACTGTTAGCGACCCCATGGTCTGCAGCCCACCAGGCTACTCCGTCCATTGGATTTTCCAGGCAAGAGTACTGGGGTGGGGTGCCATTGCCTTCCCCGAATTTCTCTTCTACTGGTCCAAAATGTTTACTTGAAGGATAAAAGATATACTGATGGTTTCTTGGTGAAGTAGTAAGAATACAAGAGTTTTTAGTTAGAGTTGTCCTCTCATCATAAAGGACAATTATAACCATGCTTTGTTATAACACACCATTCTATATACTGCAAACTATTAAAGAGAATTTGATTTTAAAGAAAACTATAGTGACTAAATCTTAGTTGAGGAATTGCTTATTTGGAATCAGTTCTTTTAAACTGAATTTAAATTAATGAAATGAGTTGTCAAATCAGCTCGAAGTGATAGATGAATGTAGCTGTTAGAACTTCTGTTAAGACCTAGTATTCCACCTTGGCAAGGAATGGCTTACGTGACTGAATGGATTTCTATTTCACACTTTAGTCTTCCACTTATGAGCTAACCACTTCGACCTCTTCTGTAATTATGACTGGTATGAATGGTCGCTCAGTAGGAGCTGTCATTATCTTCATTCTTCCTAGCAAGAGTTTCAGTCTGATGATGTTAGAGCAAGCTACCGAAGAAGCAGACCAGATCTCAGGTAAAAGCAGGCTCCCAGAATGCTGTTCAGGATAAGTTTTCTTGGTGGAGTGGGAAGTGCCAGCTGCAGTGAAAAATTCTATCTGTATGAAAGTTGTTTCCTAATGCTTTCCTGAGTTTGGGCTCACACCATGTTTTTGGCTAACTCTGAGGTGGCTGGATGCTCTGTCACCAGGAATTATGTGTCTGTGTTTTCCAAGAACGATGTCTCAGGAGTTTGGACTCTAAGTAATGGAGACCATGTGGCACGTTCACCTGTTTGGAATAGACTGCACTGAACTGATTTTGCCTGACTTTCTTGCCTTCTTTTATATATTTTGTGCATGTGTGCTAAGTCACTTGAGTCGTGTCTGACTTTGCAACCTCATGGACTGTAGCCCATCAGGCTCCTCTATCCATGGGATTCTCCAGGCAAGAGCACTGGAGCAGTTTGCTGTGCCCTTCTCTAGGGGATCTTTCTGACCCAGGGATCGAACCTGCATCTCTTATATCTCCCACTTTGGTATGTGGGTTCTTTACCACTGAGCCACCTGGGAAGCCCTTTTGTATTTGTATTGTATTTGTCAGTTTTTACAGAAACCTTATAGGTTTAAATAAAAATAGTATTTAGTTTTTAATAAAAATATTTGTTAAGAACTTTGTACCTGTAAAGTAACTTAAAGTTATTCTTCTCTTATATCAACTGCTTGTCATGGGTTTCCATAATTTAAGAGTTTTATTAAGAAAATAATAGTGAAAATAACATCAGAGAGCTCAGTTCTTCTATCCTGAGTTCAGAGATAAGTGTTTGCTAGATTTTGTCTTCAAACTCTTCCCAATGTGACTTGTTGGAATTAGTGAGGATATTGGAAAGGTCAGAGGGAGGTACAGGGTGCATTCTTTTCTCCCAGTGAAAACTATCTCTGTTGTCTCCATATAGGAAGGTGAGAATGTACATCTACTATTAGAGAGTATTCAATATTGTGGGAGGTATATAGGGAAGCCTAGAGTATTTTGGCATTTTGCTTTTACAATCAGATTTTTGTATAATCAATCCCACTGGGTTTAGAGGTAAAATCTTATTATGCTTTCTTTTTTTCTTTTTATGAAAACAGTGGAATTGGTTGGGAAAGTAGAAACTTGAAGAGCAAGTCTTCTATCAAAATGTAAACTGAGAGCCAAGGTTGACTTGTGTATAATTTGGAAATAGCAAAATATCTTTTTGTGCTTTAACTGTGAATTCTGTCCAGGAACCTGTTGTCATTAGTCAACTTTTTTAGAAAGTGTGCTTTTTTAGTGTAGGTTGACCTTAAACATTAAAAAGAGATTCAGGACAATATTAACAGATATTCATTTCAAAAATAATTTTACCATCTAGAGTTATTTGGTGGGAACTGTAAATTATAAATTGATTTACTATATGATTTAATCTGCATCCCTTTCTTATGAAAATATAAAGTTCTTCAATGCAAATTCAAGTAGTTGAGCATTTTTGTTTCCTTTTTTTTTTGGTGATATTGTTTTGTACCTACCATTTTATGTAGTAACATGTGCAGCAGTTACAAGTTCAATAGAGGGAATAGAGTATTGATAGATGATTGGGCATCCATGGGACATTTTATATTTGATTCTATCTTTGCTTTCAAAG
This sequence comes from Oreotragus oreotragus, assembly GCA_006410675.1. Taxonomy (NCBI): domain Eukaryota; kingdom Metazoa; phylum Chordata; class Mammalia; order Artiodactyla; family Bovidae; genus Oreotragus; species Oreotragus oreotragus. The sequence goes on along the minus strand of SJYX01000404.1, from coordinate 64,857 downwards.
TTCTTATTTATATAATTTGTTTTCTAACCCCAAGAGAGTTTTCTCTCCCTTTTACTCTTTCTTTTTCAGTTATTTCACTTTGACCTTATATTGCTAAATATTACACTAAATGTTCTCCTATGAGAACTATGTACTTTTTTCCACTTTTAAAATCTTAAATCCTGTTTTCTATCCCTGACTTATTTCTAAACCTGCTATTAACAAACTTAAATTGTACCCTTCTCCTCTCACAATGGGTTTTCACACCACAAAGCTTTTCATAATTGACATAGGGCACATATAGGATGAGTCAAAAATATTGAAAAATGACTTCATTTATGTAACCATAATATAGATCTTAACTGCATACAAAATCCATAAATTGCCACTGTCTTTCCACTAACTTGGACATTCTAATTGCCCCATGTCATGGTTGTGGTATACCACTGTCTGCAATGGAATAGTCATGTGAAATTAATTCATGGCTTCCACCCTGACTCAGCTGGTATAGGACCCTCCCGCCAATGCAGGAGACATATCAGACGTGAATTCAATCCCTGTGTAGGGGAGATCCCCTGGAGAAGGACATGAAAACCTGCTTTAGTATTCTTGCCTGAAAAATGCCGTGGACAGAGGAGCCTGGTGGGCCACATTCCATAGCATGGCAAAAAGCTGGACACAACTATGTACACACATGGTCATGGTCATGGTCATATGAAATTAATACTTTTCCTACTTAAAAGCTAGCCAGCTAATTTACTCAGAAGATCCAAGTATACTGTCCAAAAATGTGATCATCACTCTGAACTTGCAACCAATATTGTCCAAATCCGATCTTCTGTTCCCCTCTGGTATGTCTGTCTCTGTTTTGGCAAAAGATGTGATCTTCCAAAGTTAGAATCAGGCAGTTTGTCAGGGGATACTAGCTGAGAGACCACAAATAAGTATGGATCATGTGTATCAATTTTATGTTTATTTTTCTATTTCTTTGTGGGAAATTAGAAATAACTTGGAGTATAAATATATTGCTTCAAGAAGACCCAATAGATGAAATACTTGTTTTATAGAACAAGCAAGTGACTGGTTATTTGCTTTATAATACTAAGGATAATGACAATAGCAGCTAAATTTTTGAGCACTTACTGTATATCAAGTATTATATTAAGGATTTCATGAGATGCTCTTGTTTAATCACCACATTCAGTATACAAAATATTAATAGTTGTAATTTCTAGTTTGCAGATGAGGAAACTGTCTTTCACTACTATGTAGTGTTTTTTTAATAAACGAATCTATTACATCATATTAACTATTTTCTTGCTTTCATTTCAGTTTTTCCTGGGTTTCAGTAGAAATACTTAATAATAAAAACAAATGTAAATTATTTGGAGTGAAAATACATACACATATTTTTCTCATGAAATAGATTTTAGCTTTAATCTCAAATTCCTTGGAATATTTTACTATGCACATTGGAACAGGCATCTGTCTATCAGACATTTGTGATCTTCAAACCAAATAAGATCGCTAAAGACTTGTGGAAATATAATTTAGTGTCATGATTTTATTTGGTGTAGGTTGTAACTTAGAAATAGTCAATGTGTTTGGATATTTTTTTTTTGCCAGGCTACTGATACCTTAGTAAGTACCAGAGAAAATTCTGATTAACGTCATTTTAGATGCTGTCTCTTAAACCCTTCCTGGGATCTGATTTAAGTTGACACTGTGGGCACTATATAAACAGTATGTTGCAGTGTTTCTCTCCTTGTGCCCCTACTTCCCTCTCCATCCCAGTAAATCCTTTGAATGTTTTATTATTCAGGGGTGGGAAGATTGGAGTGAAAGCTACAGAATGATTTAACACTGTGGGAACTTAATCAATAAGAGTGTTGCTGCCGAGGGCTCCCAGGAAAGGGTGTTGTTTTCCATCCAGATGATAATGAGGCCGGGTAGCAGCAACCTCTGGAGGAGGAGTGCTAGGGCAGCGATTCTTTGGTGGTGCTTTTGCTGGTTGCTAATTAATAGTTTTGAGGCCAGTGGGGCACCTTTTGGCCTCTTTGACATTTGCAAGCTTTTCTGTGGCTTGTCCCACATGTCTTTCCGCCATCAGGGGTCACTCTCAACTGGATTGGAGTCTGACAAGTCTAATTGGCTCGAATCTATGCAGATTTAAACATCTAGCCCACATGCCAAAAATCTGATGTTTTCTCATGCTGCTTCTGAGTTCCTGGCATTATGGGATTGGTGCATGCCTGAATTATTATGTACCAGCTTATCCTTCTGTTAGCATGTTAAAGAGCAATTAGCTGGATGTAGTGTAAGGAATAGGGGAAAGAACTTCAATGCAGTTCAGTTGTAAATGCCTTTTATACTTAAAAAAAAAAAAACAAAAAAAACAAAACTGTCAGACCGTTAAGCATTACTGGTTGGAAAGCAGATTGAATTGTATAGTCAAATTTTTTAAAGGGTGAATAATTTCCTGAGCGTTGATTAAGGAAAAAAAAAAGATCCTTGCTGGGCAAACATACATGGATGGTATAATGTAAATCACCCAAACATTTTTTATTTACTTTCGTTGTCCTATTTCCTTTTCTGATATTACACTTCTTTCATATCCTCAACTTTATTTTTAAAAAAAAGAATTTTAACTTCCTTATAACTGGTTAATGGTCAGTTTACTAGATATATTTTCTAGTATATTATGTTTTTTTCATCATTGCCATTTCATAGGATTTTGAATTAATGGCAGGATGCTTGGTTGGGTGTACTCACATTCAACCTGAGTTATTTGGATAAGATAATAAATTNAACTGGTTAATGGTCAGTTTACTAGATATATTTTCTAGTATATTATGTTTTTTTCATCATTGCCATTTCATAGGATTTTGAATTAATGGCAGGATGCTTGGTTGGGTGTACTCACATTCAACCTGAGTTATTTGGATAAGATAATAAATTCTTGATTTCTTTAATGTTATTTCTAAATTATTTTAATTCAGGAAAACAGAATAATACAATAACTATGCTGATATAGCATTTATAGTTTATAAAATACTTTTGTATTGAGACATGCAGAATAATATAATAGTTTTGCTTATATACTGCTTTATAGGTTATAAAAATTTTTAATGTTTAATCTTGAAAAGACAGTAGGTTAAGATAGGTTAATATCTTTAAATTTATAAATAAATTTATTGATTTATAGAAAAAGTAGGTGACTTGCCCAGTGTAACTATGCCCAAGTATCTGAGGCAGGGATGATTTTGATTCCAAGATACTTTCATCACAATGTGAATGCATCAAGGTAATTTGTTCATAGATTATTTCATAAGCATCTTTTTGGACTACAGATAGTGTAATTCTTTTTAACTGTGTTGTCTTAGTTTTAGAACTGTCCAAAGAGTTTATGAGATAGCAAAAAGTAATGAGTAATTTTACTTATGTGCCATTAAAATTTTTTGTAGCACCAAAATGCTCTAGCAACTGAGCTTTCATTTAATTTCCATTTTCTGAGAAGTCTTTATCATTTTTGATAATTCACCAGAAGACATCAATTTTACCACACTACGTAAGGAAAATATCAAATTAATTAATCTTTAAAAGCCAATTGCTAACAGTAGTTTAAGATGTCAGTTTATTGCTATTTTTATCTTTGTCTCAAACACTTGAGAAATCTGAGACTTATTTTTTTCTTTTTGAAAATCATAGAATGATGTTCTTTTTTCCTGACAACTCTTCCGTACTTTAAAACTGGTTATATCTTAATTCTGTTGCTCTGTTTCCTCACTATTTACTTATATTGTAGTGATAGTTTTGAAAAAATATTATAAGATAAAGAGAAATGTATATATGTGTGTAACATAGTGTGGTGGTTTTCCAGTAATTTAGAAATTTTACTTGTCAGTAAAGTTGAATACTTGGAGCATGGTGAACTTCATTTGTTTCTTGCCTTTGGTTTCTGTTTGTGTAGTGTTAGACATTTTAGGGTCATAGTCATGGATGTTTAGAGATCAAACTAGTAGAAAACTTAGATATCGTTAGTTCAGCTTCTCATTGTATATTATGTTGATTTTATTTGTTTTCCTGTTTTTTACCCTAGAGACAATTCGGAATTCATTAAATTAAAAAGAAATAGGAGGGTAAGCCCTTCAATATGTCACCTGTGGAAGTAATTTATTATGACATTGCCTTCCATTTTCTATTAAGAAATAAAGATTAATTTTAACAAATTTTAACATTTGGCCAAGGCATTTTAATGAACAATACTTCAATCTTACTATTTCACATAAGAGCAAAATATCTGGTTCTTGAACGGGAAAGGAACTAACACTTTTAAAATATCCACTCTTTGTTAGGTTGGGTGATCAGAGATCCCAGTCCGCACGGAACAGTTTGGTTTACACTTGTTATGGCCTAATTGCTAATACTGCTTCTTTTCACTCTCAACTTGCATGAAATATAGGAATTGGACATGTGTTTTCTCTCTCTCTTCTGTGCTGCTGCTGCTGCTAAGTCGCTTCAGTCGTGTCCGACTGTGTGACCCCATAGACTGCAGCCCACTAGGCTCCCCCGTCCCTGGGATTCTCCAGGCAAGAACTCTGGAGTGGGTTGCCATTTCCTTCTCCAATGCATGAAAGTGAAAAGTGAAAGGGAAGTTGCTCAGTCATGTCCGACTCTTAGCGACCCTATGGACTGCAGCCCACGAGGCTCCTTCATCCATGGGATTTTCCAGGCAAGAGTACTGGAGTGGGGTGCCTTTGCCTTCTCGCTCTCTTGTGTAAACATCCTCTAATCAAATTAACTCACCAGAAAATTTGTGTTTCTGGTTTCTGTTTGCCATTAATTATAATTGTGTGATTTAGCTCAAATTATTTACCTCTCTGTAAATAAATTTTCTCATTAGCAAAATAGGGACAATATACCTTTCCCATACGATAATAATGACTTAACAGAACTTCTGTGGCTAGTTCTTTCAGAACATAGTCAGAGGCCTATTATCAGACAAAGAAATTTTATTTTAAGGGGGTATCAAACATTGTAAGATGTTTAATGGCTGGGCTTACATAAGACTTTAGTTCATATCCTGGCTCAAAGCTTAACCAAATATGAATTCTTGGAGAATTATGTCTGGACTGTGGAGGTGTATATGTGTGTGCATTTTTTTAAAAAAATCCCTGAGAATAAAAGGAAAAGAGCTAATGCTTCTTACTCTTTGGCACAGATTTGGTAAATGATAAGTAATTAATAAATGTTAGTTTTCCCTTCTTATTGCTTTACAAAAATAATTGAACAAATAAGCTTAGAGTCATATGAATATGCCTTACCACTGTTATGTAACACTGATAATAATGTGTTCCATCTGATTTTACTTACTCACTTAAATTACTGTGTTTATATCTCCTTGCTCATTATGTTTAAGCAAGTATAAAGGATTCACATGTTGTCTCAGTGAAAAGAATTGAGTATAGCTAGGAAAGATGTTAGCCACTTGAGCCAAAATGGATGTGGTTTTGGCAGACTTAAATTCTAGAGGAAAGGAGGAGTACAGAAGTCAATACTACTGTCCAGAAATCAGGGGTGAAAAAGCTAGGCAGGGGACCAAGCTAAGACGGGATAGGTTGGGGTAGAATATGATTGGTATCTAGCTGTATCTATTTTGGCTTTAACTAGGTCTGATTTTGAGTAAAGATCAATCTTCTGTTGGATGTAGGCAAAAATGGAGCTGTAGGGGAAGGGGTTGAGAGGAAGGGTAAGCAGAGTTAAGGTAATTTCCGTGTGGGCTTCAACTTAGATGTTATGGATAAGCCCAGGACTTTGGTTAAAATCATTGGCAAATCTGCCTTGTTATGTGCTAGGAAGGAAAGATGTGGGTGAAATAAATCAAGAGCTGAAGTCCTAGTTGGTTTCCTTTTGTCAAATTCATTTAGTAGTTTTTCCACACTAAGTACCAATTTTGTACCTGAGCACAAGTGAGTAGATAATCTCAGAATCGTATTTTATTAGAGGACTAGAGCTCTCTATCAAGCAAGTTTTATACTCTAATTTCCTCCAGACTCTAACAAAAAGTATTGAGTGGTTAAGAATTATTAAAACATTTTTATACTTATTTTCCCCTTAAAATTCTACTACTAAAGGACATGCTTATAAATGTATCCAGAATGACTATTTATTCTATGTTAATTTTTTTCTTCTTTTTGTTACTGAGTTAGAAGGATAAATCTCTCAAACCCACAATCTATTGTGACTACATCTATAAAACTAACAGTGGATGTACATTTTCAAAATTGAAAGTCATTATAAAACAATGTAGGGCCTCTCTAAATCATAGCTAAGAACAGTCATAATGGAAATCTTTTGTCTATGTCTGATTCACTAACATGTCATTATTCTGAGAACTAATAACTTTTTCTTGGAGGTAGGGCCCCAAATTCAATTTTATAGCACACAGTCCCAGTAAATAGAAAAATTCTGCCAAATCTGCCTTTATAAATTCTAGTGATTTTATGTTTTTACCATATGTATTGAACTAGAAAAAAGGGAAGTGAGGTTTGATGGGTTTTTACTTGGCCAATAAGCTCTACTATATCTATATGAAAAATTTTAAATTAATATTTTCATATTATCTCAGGGATATATAACTAGCATTAATTATTTCAGTAAAATCCAAAGTACTTGGGAGAAATATGTGCTCCTGTCTTAAATCATAATTCAGCCTCAACTATTTGAATAAGCTATCACTTATTTTCTACCCATGGAGCAGCTGGGCTGCAATAATCAACTTCCACTATTGTGTTGTTAGAAGGGAGTACGCTACTCAGTTCCTAGCAGTGGATCTCTCTGATGCTTCTTAGTTCCAAAGAAGGAATTTACTAAATGAGTTACAGTACACTGAGAAAAGGAAAGATGATCTGCTTCTTTCAAACTGAGAAATTATCTTCTCATGAAGAGGTTCCAATTCTAAAGTTAATATTAACTCCTAATGTTATTTAATAATGTTTTCCAAGAGTTATTTTATTTTTGTTTAAACAACTTTTATTTTTATTGAATTTATTAATGTTATTTAAAAATTAATTAGTATATTTCATCAGTCAGATTTTTAGTTGCTCACGAAAGACTCCCACTGGCTAATTTAAAGCAGAGAAAGAATTTGTTAAAAGGATATTATCCAATCATTTGTTATTCATTCACCCAGTTGTGTCCAACTCCTTGCATGAACTGCAGCACACTAAGCTTCCCTGTCCTTCAGTATCTCCCAGAGTCTGCTCAAACTCATATCCATTGAGTCAATGATGTCATCCAACTATCTTATCCTCTATCACCCCCTTCTCTTTCTGCCCTCAATCTTTCACAGCATTTATAGGATATTAAAAGAAATCTCCTAAAAAAACCTAGAGATTCAAGCTTGTAATTTATACTTATAGAAACAAATACCAAAGTTATTTTGCAGAACAAATGATCTATTGGATAGACATATGGAACCTTGCACCCTTGGCAATACTCTTTCTGGACCTTGGGTTCTGTTTTTAGAATCACTGCCTCTGGATCTGGATATAGTTGCTGCTGCTACTGTGCCTATCTTCACTAGAATTGATTCTACATGTTCACTGTGGCAAGCTGATGCTCTGCTGCATGACTTTGCTGAACATCTTACCATACTGGAGACTAACACAGAGATTTAAATAATGAAAATTCTAGAACAATGTAGTGGGTTGTCTAGTAGGATTGTGACCTCGTCACTGAAAACGTTTAAGTAGTGACATGATGAGCACTTAGGATTATTTTAAAGGGAATTTCTTCTTTCCGTAGGTTTTTGAAATAGATCTTGTAAATCATAGTATAAATTTGGGGAAATTTTAAAGATTATCCCACTTGTCATTTTCCTTACTTTCTTTTTCCTTTATTGATCTTCAAGGACATCTGCTAGAATAGCTGTCTGCAATTGTCTTTTTTTAGATGCTATTACAGGTAGAAAATAGGTTAGTGCATAAGAAGTTTCATTCTATCCATTTTACACTGCAAACAAGGATGATTTCTCACTTAATAAACCCAGAAATAAAGATAGAGAAACTATTATTAATGTTATGGAGTACCAGTTTAATATGTTAGATTGCACATAAACATTTACATTGATTCTTTATGAACCCCAATTCAAATGACAGATTAATTAATATATAGACACATTTGGACAAAAAAAAGAGAGAGAAATAAAGTACACAAGAAATACTCCCAATATTGGAAGATAGAAAGCAGATGTAAAAGTGTTACCTATTTATTTAACTCAGTAGCAACAAACCAAACAACCCAATTGAAAAACGGGCAAAAGGAGCTGAATAGACATTTTTCCAAAGAAGACATACAAATGGGCAACAGATACAAAAAAGTACTTGATGTCATTAATAATCAGAGAAATGCAAATCAAAACCACAATAATATGTTACCTCAGACCTGGTAGAATGGCTACTGTCAAAAAGACAAGCAACAAGTGTTGGTGAGGTGTTGGAGAAAAGGGAAATCTTGTCATTGTTGGTGTGAATGTAAATTGGTGCATCCACTATGCAAAACAGTGTAGAGGTTCCTCAAAAATTAAAAGAGAACTAATGTATGATCTGGCAATTCCATTTCTGGGTATGTATCCAAAGGAAATGAAGATAGTCTTCAGGAGATATCTCTACCCCCATGTTCACTGCAGCACTACTCTTAACACCCAAGGCAGGAAAACAACCTGAATATCCATCAATAAATAAATGGATAAAAGAACATGGTATAATATGTATCAGTGGAATATTTTTCAGCCATTAAAGAAGGAAATCCTGCCATTTGTGACAATGTGGATGGCCCCTGAGCGTATTATGCTTAGTGAAATTAGTTAGGTAGAGAAGGACAAACACTGTATGTTCCCACTTATATGTGGAATCCAAGAAATCTGAACTGAGAGAAGTAAAGAGAAGAATGATGGTTTCTAGGGGCTGGGCAGTGGGATGTTGGTCAAAATGTACCAACTCCCAGCTATAAAATGAATAAGTTCCGTGGATTAAAGTACAGAATTATAGCATGGTGTCTGTAATTAATAATACTATATTATGTAATTGAAAGTTGTTAACAAAATAGATTTTAAATGTTATCACTATAGACGCACACACATAGACCATAAAAATGATGGATGAAGGTGTTAAGTAACTGTAGTAGTCATTGTGCAATATCAAATAATCACATTGTACACTTCAAACTTAAATATGCTGTATGTCAACAGTATCTCAATAAAGATGAAGAAAAAGGGGTACATAACTTAGACACAGCAAGAGAAGTAAGATGATTGGTTTTGTATTTTATAGAAAATTTTAATGGTTGTAGGCACTAGATGATTCTGAAGTCTGTAATGTGGTATGGGAGCCAAAACGTAAGGGATTATTTTTATATAGTATACGGAATATTTGAGATCCAAGGAAAATGAAAACGAATGACAAATTATGAAAAGGAAAATTTCTATTTTAATGTTAGGCTCAGAGAATGAGAAAGACCGTAAAGAATAAGGAGAAAAAGAATCATATCTTGCTAATAATTCAGTGACCCTTTATGAAGAAGTCAGGTCAAGTTTCAGAAGATGAAATATTTCTCTTCAAATTTCTTTATGCTGCCCAGAAGTCTTTATGTTATGAGAAATTAACAAAAATGGGGGTTCTAGATATTTTAGGAAAACCTTTAAAATACTGCTGTCTCTGCTGAAAATTAGATAACATTTGTACATTCATCCAGTAATTATGTATTACTACATGGACATCACCAGATGGTCAACACCAAAATCAGATTGATTATATTCTTTGCAGCCAAAGATGGAGAAGCTCTATACAGTCAACAAAAACAAGACCAGGAGCTGACTGTGGCTCAGGTCATGAACTCCTTATTACCAAATTCAGACTCAAATTGAAGAAAGGAGGGAAAACCGCTAGACCATTTGGGTATGACCTAAATCAAATCCCTTATGATTATACAGTGGAAGTGAGAAATAGATTTAAGGGCCTCGATCTGATAGATAGAGTGCCTGATGAACTATGGAATGAGGTTCGTGACAGTGTACGTGGATTAATGTACAGAATTATAGCATGGTGAAAGTTGTTAACAAAATAGATTTTAAATGTTATCACTATAGACACACACACATAGACCATATAAATGAGTGGATGAAGGTGATCCCTTGACAGGGATCAAGACCATCCCCATGGAAAAGAAATGCAAAAAAGCATAATGGCTGTCTGGGGAGGCCTTACAAATAGCACTGAAAAGAAGAGAAGTGAAAAGCAAAGGAGAAAAGGAAAGATATAAGCATCTGAATGCAGAGTTCCAAAGAATAGCAAGAAGAGATAAGAAAGCCTTCCTCAACCGATCAGTGCAAAGAAATAGAGGAAAACAACAGAATGGGAAAGACTAGAGATCTCTTCAAGAAAATTAGAGATACCAAGGGAACATTTCATGCAAAGATGGGCTCAATAAAGGACAGAAATGGTCTGGGCCTAACAGCAGCAGAAGATATTAAGAAGAGGTGGCAAGAATACACAGAAGAACAGTACAAAAAAGATCTTCATGACCCAGATAATCACAATGGTGTGATCACTCACCTAGAGCCAGACATCCTGGAATGTGAAATCAAGTGGGCCTTAGAAAGCATCACTA
>SJYX01000404.1:9605-53124 GCA_006410675.1 Oreotragus oreotragus | reverse complement strand
CTTATTTAACTTATATGCAGAGTATGTTATGAGAAAGGCAGGGCTGGAAGAAACACAAGCTAGAATCAAGATTGCTGGGAGAAATATCAATAACCTCAGATATGCAGATAACACCACTCTTCTGGCAGAAAGTGAAGAACTAAAGAGCTTCTTGATGAAAGTGAAAGAGGAGAGTGAAAAAGTTGGCTTAAATCTCAAAATTCAGAAAACTAAGATCATGGCATCTGGTCCCATCACTTCATGGGAAATAGATGGGGAAATAGTGAAAACAGTGTCAGACTTTATTTTGAGGGGCTCCAAAATCACTGCAGATGGTGATTGCAGCCATGAAATTAAAAGACGCTTACTCCTTGGAAGAAAAGTTATGACCAACCTAGACAGCGTGTTGAAAAGCAGAGACATTACTTTGCTGACTAAGGTCCATCTAGTCAAGGCTATGGTGTTTCCAGTGGTCATGTATGGATGTGAGAGTTGGACTGTGAAGAAAGCTGAGTGCCAAAGAATTGATGCTTTTGAACTGTGGTGTTGGAGAAGACTCTTGAGAGTCCCTTGGACTGCAAGGAGATCTAACTAATCCATTCTGAAGGAGATCAGCCCTAGGATTTCTCTGGAAGGAATGATGCTAAAGCTGAAACTCCAGTACTTTGGCCACCTCATGAGAAGAGTTGACTCATTGGAAAAGACTCTGATGCTGGGAGGGATTGGGGGCAGGAAGAGAAGGGGACGACCGAGGATGAGATGGCTGGATGGTATCACTTACTCTATGGATGTGAGTCTGAGTGAACTCCAGGAGTTGGTGATGGACAGGGAGGCCTTGCGTGCTGCAATTCATGGGGTCGCAAAGAGTCGGACATGACTGTGCGACTGAACTGAACTGAATTATATATTTTCCCATGATATAATCAGAGGCTAGTAGTACAGTAGCAAACAAATAGGCACAGTCCCTATGTTCATGGAATTCACAATTTTGAAAACCAAGACTAAATTTAGTCTTATGGCAAGTGTTTATTACTCAGAAAGAATGAATACGCCTAGTAATATGACAGGTATTTTACATTTAATTTCTTAGAAGTTCCGTGAGGCTTTATTTTTCATCTGTATTAATAATAACTATTGTTTTGGGTTGATGTAAAGACTAAATATGACAATGCATAGTCTTAGTTTAGTGCCAGCCAATAAATAATCATTCAAAAGCAGTTATCTATGTTTAATCATCTTTTTATTCTTGTGATTATGATGTATGATTTCAGTCTTAATCTATAAAGATAAAGAAGTGAAATTCAGAGAGGGCAAGTGACATGTCTCTTGGCTATTAGGTGGTAGTGAAATCAAGATTTGAATATAGGTCTGTCTCAAGACTGAATGTTTTATTATAAATATTTTTCAATGGCTCCCCACTCCAGTCCTCTTGCCTGGAAAAATCCCATGGGCGGAGGAGCCTGGTAGGCTGCAGTCCATAATGTTGCTAAGAGTGGGACATGACTGAGCGACTTCACTTTCATACATTGGAGAAGGCAATGGCAACGCACTCCAGTGTTCTTGCCTGGAGAATCCCAGGGACGGAGCAGCCTGGTGGGCTGCCATCTATGGGGTCGCACAGAATCGGACACGACTGAAGTGACTTAGCAGCTTAGCAGTGCATTAAATTAAATCTACCTTTTCAGGTGGCTTACTATAGAGATAGTGTTTATGAAATAAACTTCATAGGAAAATATTAGTGTTTCAAATAAGTACTTTGTAAATGAGCTACTGGAGTATGATATACTTGCAAATAGTGGTTTATTTGGTTATTATGGAATCAAATGTATCCATAGTATCTGAGAAAAACTTAGGTTTACGTTCTTAAAACTAGCAAAAGCGTTAAAACTTAGTTGATGTTCTGATCTTTTCATTCTGCAGTGTCCAAGTGATATGTGAAGGATCTCTTTACACTATAGAAAGATTTTTAAGTACGGTGACCATGTGTCTTTTTAACAAAAATTTCAAGTATGGTCTGAATGTTTGTATCCCCCCTAAAATTCACATATTAAAATCCTGACCCACAAATTATGTTATTAGAAGATGGGGTCTTTTGGGAAGTGATTAGGTCATATAGGTGGAACCCTCAATTTTGAACTTAGTTCCTTTATGCCAGAGAACTAGCTTGTACTTTCTGCACGTGAGGATACAATGAAAAGTCGACGGTCTACAGCCTGGAAGAGGAACTTCAGCAGAACCTCATCATGCTGGAGCCTGATATTGGCGTTTCATCCTTCAGAACTCTAAACAACACATTTCTGTTTATTTAATTAAAGTGTAATTTATTTATAATAATATATTAGTTTCTGTTATACAGCAAAGTGATTCCATCTTACAAAATGATCATCAGGAAAAGTCTAGTTACCTTTTGTCACTATACAAAGTTATTGTTGACTGCATTTCTGTGACATTTATTTTATAACTGGTAGTTTGTACCTTGGAATCTCCCTCACCTATTTCACTTGTCCACTCACGCCACTCCCCGGTGGCACCCGCTTGTCTGTTCTCTGTATCTATGAATCTGTTTCTGCTTTGTCATGTTTGTTCTTCTTCTTCTTTTTTTTTTAGATTCCACATATAAGTGGAGTATATGGTATTTATCTTTCTATGCTGACTTGTTTAACTTAGTGTGATACTGTCTAGGCCCATCTGTGTTGTCCCAAGTGGCAAGATTTAATCTTTTTTATGATTGAAGAATATTCCATTATAGGTATACACCACATCCTCTGCCTGCATATTTTGGCTATTGTAAGTAATGCTGCAATGAACATTGTGTTACGTATAGCTTTTTGAATTAGTGTTTTTGCTTTTTTCAGATGAATACCCAGAAGTGAAATTTCTGGATCATATGGAAAGTTCTAATTTTAGGTAGCCACTTGATGTGGCTGCACCAGTGAGGGTTTCCTCTTTTCCACATCCTTGCCAGCACTTGTTTGTAGTCTTTTTGATGAGAGAATTTCTGACAGGTGTGAGGTGATGGCTCACAGTGGTTTTGATTTGCCTGTCCCTGATTAGTGATGTTGGCATCTTTTCATATATCTGCTGGCCATCTGTATGTCTTTCTTGGAAAAAATGTTTAGGTTCTCTGCCAATTTTTGAATCATGTTGTTTGCTTGTTTGATTTTTGATGTTGAATTGTAGGAGTTCTTTTTAAATTCTAGATAATAACCACTTACAAAATGAAGCAGGGAAAAGGTTAATAGAGTTTCACCAAGAGAATGCACTGGTCTTAGCAAACAGCCTCTTACAACAACACAACAGACGACTCTACACATGGACATCACTAGATGGTCAATACCCACATCAGATTATTTTCTTTGCAGCTAAGATGGAGAAGCTCTATGCAGTCAGCAAAAAGAAGACCTGGGACTGATTTTTGGCTTAGAGCATGAGCTCCTTATTGCAAAATTCAGGCTTAAATTGAAGAAAGTAGGGAAAACCACTAGACCATTCAGTTATGACCTAAATTAAATCCCTTATGAGTATACAATGAAGGTGACAAATAGAGTCAAGGGATTAATTCTGATAAGTGCCTAAAGGACTATGGGTGGAGGTTTATAACATTGTACAGGAGGCAGTAACTAAAACTATCCCCCCAAAAAAGAAATTCAACAAGGCAAAATGGTTGTCTGAGGATGACTTACACAAGGAGAGAAGTGAAAGGCAAAGAAGAAAAGGGAAGATATACCATCTGAATGCAGAATTCCAAAGAACAGGAAATGTGACAAAATGTAGGATTTGTAATGGTTTTTGTCTTAGTGTAAGGCTTTGGTTCTGGTTTTAATTTTTGTCCTAATTTAGTGTGGTTCAAGACTTGGACCATAAAGAAGGCTGAGCACCAAAGAATTGATGCTTTTGAACTGTGAGGCTGGAGAAGACTCTAGAGAGTCCCTTGGACAGCAAGGAGATTAAACCAGTCCATTCTAAAGGAAATCAATCCTGAATATTCACTGGAGGGACTGATGCTGAGGCTGAAGCTCCAACTGGCCACCTAATATGAAGAGCTGACTCATTGGAAAAGGTCCTGATGCTGGGGAAGATTGAGGGAAAGAGGTAAAGGGACAACAGAGGACGAGATGTTTTGGATGGCATCATTGACTCAACGGGCATGAATCTGAGTAAACTCCAGGAGATAGTGAAGGATAGGGAAGCCTGGCATGCTGCAGATCAGTTAGGTTCAGTTCAGTTCAGTTGCTCAGTCGTGTCTGACTCTTTGTAACCCTATGGACTGCAGCACGCCAGGCCTCCCTGTCCATCACCAAATCCTGGAGTTTATCCAAACTCATGTCCATTGAGTTGGTGATGCCATCCAACCATCTCATCCTCTGTCATCCCATTCTCCTCCTGCCCTCAATTCTTTCCCACCATCAGGGTCTTTTCCAATGAGTCAGCTCTTCACAGCAGGTGGCCAAAGTATTGGAGTTTCAGCTTCAACATCAGTCCTTTCAATGAACACTCAGGACTGATCTCCTTCAGAATGGACTGGTTGGATCTCCCGGCAGTCCAAGGGACTCTTAAGAGTCTTCTCCAACACCGCAGTTCAAAAGCATCAATTCTTCGGTGCTCAGCCTTCTTTATAGTCCAACTCTCACATCCATACATGTGAGAGTATGTATGTATTCACTTTCACTATAAGCCTGCCTTATAAGAAATACTAAAAAAAGAAAAAAGCCACACAAATTGCTACAAAGTGGCACTAGACAGAAACATGAATGCACACATGAAAAATATAAAGCTCACCAGTAAATGTNCTCAGCCTTCTTTATAGTCCAACTCTCACATCCATACATGTGAGAGTATGTATGTATTCACTTTCACTATAAGCCTGCCTTATAAGAAATACTAAAAAAAGAAAAAAGCCACACAAATTGCTACAAAGTGGCACTAGACAGAAACATGAATGCACACATGAAAAATATAAAGCTCACCAGTAAATGTGAATATATAAACAAATAAAGAATACCATATAATACTGTAATAAAGTGAAGTGAAGTCGCTCAGTCATGTCTGACTCTTTGCGACCCCATGGACTGTAGCCTACTACACTCCTCCATCCATGGGATTTTCCAGGCGACAGTATTGGAATGGGTTGCCACTTCCTTCTCCAGAGGATCTTCCCAACACAGCGATCGAACCCGGGTCTCCTGCATTATAGGGCTTCCCTGTAAGCTTATAGAGCTTCCCAGGTGGCATAGTGGTAAAAAGAATCTGCCTGCCAATGCAGAAGATGCAAGAGATGCTATTCAGTCTCTTGGTTGGGAAGATCCCCTGGAGGAGGAAATGGCAACCCACTCCAGTATTCTTGCCTGAAAAATTCCATGGAAAGAGTGGTGGGCTACAGTCCATGGGGTTGTAAAGATTTGAACATGACTGAGTGCTTGCATACAAAAACACATAGACACACACACATACACACTCATAATGCAGGCTTAGTGATGATGAAATACCTCAGCTTTTGTTTATCGAGTGATATCTTTGTTTCTCCCTCATTTTTGAAGGACAGTGTTGCTGGATATAGTATTCCTGATTGACATTTAACTTACTTCAGCACTTTATATGTACCACCCTACTCCCTTTGGTCGGTAAGGTTTCTACTATTATTTGGTGATAATTTTATGGGAACTCCATTGTACAAGTTATTTTTCCCTTTTGCTTTTAAGATTCTCTGTTCGTCTTTGACTTTTGACAGTGTCTAGGTGTGGGTATCTCTGGGTTCATTCTGGTTGCAGGCTTTTGAACTTCCTAAATTTGAATGTCTATTTCCTGCTTCAGATTTGGAGAATTTTTGCTATTGTTTCATCAGATAACCACTCTGCCCACCAGAGTTTTGTCTCTGTTTCTCCTCCTTCTGAAATTCTCATAATGCATATATTGACTTATTTTATGGTATCACATAAATCCTTTAAAATTTCATTAAATTTTTTTTTCTCCTATGGTTTAATAATTTTAAAAGACCTGACCTTGAGTTCACACAGTCTTTCTTCTTCTTGAGCAAATTTTTTATTAAACTCCTGTAGTGATTTTTTTCAATCCAACTGTTACATTTTTCAGTTCCAGAATTTCTGTTTCGGTTTCCTAATAGTTTCTAGCTCATAATATTCTCATTTTGTTCATGCATCAGTTTTCTGATTTTGTTTAGTTGTCTGTATCTTTTTATAGATCATTGAACTTCCTTAAGATAATTATTTTGGACCCTTTGTCAAGTAAGTCATAGATCTTCATTTATTTGGAGTTGGTTTCTGAAAATTTATTCTGTTCCTTTGATTCAGTAATGTTCACCTGTTTCCTTGTGTCAGTTGTATTTTTCTGCTGAGATTCATGCATCTGTATGAAAAGCCATGTCCCCAGTATGTATAAACTGGTTTAATATAGAGATATCTTCAATAATCAGTCCACCTAAAGATTCTTGGGGTTATCTGAAACTTTTTTGGAGGGCTGCCACTCCTCTAGACTTACGCATGTAATTTCTTTCTTAGAGCTATCTGCCAGTTTATTTTTCCCTAGCTCATAATATCTTGCTCTCTCTGATGCCTATCTGTGATACTGCAGGTTTTCTGGCTCTACAGCAACAAGATAACCCACTCTCCTTTTGCTTTAGTAGCTCTTGGGCTTCAGATTATGCCAGCTCTGTGCCATATCGCCAAAACAAGTAAGACAGATACCAGTTCCTTGGACACTTTTCATACCAACTTGTGGGATAAGTCACACTTTGAGCTCCTTCTTCTGTTTGTCCTGAGCAGTGATGTTCTCTACTGTGGTACTGCAGGTGCAGCAGCAAGCCACTCCTTTCCACTCTGTTGTTTTCAACAGCTTCTGGGGAGCTTGCAAGCAGAAATCAGTCTGTTAAACAGCCCTCACAAAAGGTAGATCATGTCTTTGAAGGAGAAACTGTGAATCAAGCTGAGCGATGCTGGCACGGGAAGGGGCTATCATATAAACTGAAATGGCTCTTCTTACCTGTTTCAATGTATCTTGTCTCAGCCCTGTGCTCACCTGGGGTACTGAAAATTCTTAATTTGTTTCTGGAGTTCTCATAAAAATATTTTGGTCCATATATTAATTCAGTGTCTCTGGGCAAATGAGGGCTGGTGCTTCCTATTCCACTGTTTCTGATGTCACTCCAGTTATAATGAGCATTTGTATCTTAGTTTATGATGGATTTCTACAAAACATTTGATGCAAATAAACTTTCTTAGTTATTTTTCACACCAAAATTGGGTGAAAGAATTCATATGTAACTCACAGTTTTAACTTAATAATTAGTTTGCCATTTAGTTTATGCAGATAGAATATCTGGTTAGTGAGAATTTCTTTAAACTTGATTATTCTAGCTCTATTTGATTTTGAACTTTAATAAAATGAATACTCAAGAGTTATCCATGAAAGATGATCAGTTTTTAAGATTTATAGCCTCTAAATGTCAGAATGAAAAAAGGAACATTGTACAAATGTGAAGGAGCAAATATTCATCAACAGGGGGGAAAGAAGATCTTGATTTAGCATTTAAAGATTACTAAGGTTAGTTAAAATTGCTAGAGTTCAACAGCTATTGGAATATTGTTCAAGAAAATAGGGATTTTATACTAGTTATGGAAAAATAAAAGGTTATAGAGAAAATCTAAAAATGTAGGATATCTTCAAATATGAGCTTATTCTAAAAAAAATGTGGGTTCTACAGTGACTGAGAAAAAGACTACATGGTTTGACTAATGTATTTCACCTTTAATTTATGCCGTGTTATGCATTTGTGGCCCCTTCACGAATCACTGTCTTGGTGAAGGGGCTTATGTAACTCAGTGAAGCTATGAGACATGCTGTGTAGGGCCACCCAAGACCAATGGGTCACTGTGGAGAATTCTGACAAAATGCTATCCACTGGAGGAAAGAATGGCAAACCACTTCTGTAGAGTTGCTGTGAGAGCCCCATGAACTGTATAAAAAGGCAAAAAGGGATGACACCAAAAGATGAGCCCCCCTCACCACAGGCCAGGAGCAAAGCAGAAATGATGCTCAGTTGTGGATGTGTCTGATGCAGCAAAGAACAGTATTGCATAGGAACCTGGAATGTTAGATTGATGAATCAAGGTAAATCGGATGTGGTGAAGGAAGAGATGGCAAAAATGGGCATTGACATCTTAGGAATCAGTGAACTAAAATGGATGGGAATGGGTGAATTTAATTCAGATGACCATTATATATACTACTGTGAGCAAGAATCCCATAGAAGAAAGGGATTAACCCTCATAAACAACTAAAGAGTCCGAAATGCAGTGCTTGGATGCAACCTCAAAAATGACAGAATGATCTTGATTCGTTTCCAAGGCAAACCATTCAACATCACAGTAATTCAAGTCTATGTCCCTACCACTGATGCTGAAGAAGGTGATCAATTCTGTGAGGACCTAGAATACATCCTACAACTAAAGCCAAAAAAAAGGTGTTCTATTCATCATTGGGGATTGGAATGCAAAAGTAGGAAGTCAGGAGATACCTGGAGTAACAGGCAGTTTGGTTTTGGAGTACAAAATAAAGCAGGGCAAAGGCTAACAGAGTTTTTTCAAAAGAACATACTGGCCATAGCAAACACCCTTTTCCAACACCACAAGAGACAACTCTACACACGGACATGACCAGATAGTCAGTACCAAAAGCAGATTGACTAATTCTTTGCAGCCGAAGATGGAGAAGCTCTATACAGTCAGCAAAAACAAAAGTGGTAGCTCACTGTGGCTCACATCATCAGCTTCTCAAAGCAAATTCAGGCTTAATCTAAAGAAACCAGGGGAAACCACTAAGCCAGTCAGGTACAACTTAAATCAAATCCCCTATGAATATGTAATGGAGATGACAAATAGATTCATGGTATTAGATCTAGTAGACACGTGTCTGAAGAGCTATGGATGGAGGTCTGTAATATTGTATAGGAGGCAGTGAACAAATCCATCCCAAAGAAAAAGAAAAGCAAGAAGACAAAGTGGTTATCTGAGGAGGCTTTACAAATAGCTGAAGAAAGAGAAGTGAAAAGCAAGGGAGAAAGGGAAAGTTACACTCAACTAAACATAGAGCTCCACAGAATAGCAAGGAGAGACAAGAAGGCCTTGTTCAATGAACAGTGCAAAGAAGTAGAGGAAAACAACAGAAGGGGAAAGACCAGAGATCTCTTCAGGGAAATTGGAAATATCATGGGAACATTTCAGCCAAAGACGGGCACAATAAAGGACAGAAATGATAGATACCTAGTAGAAGCAGAAGAGATCAAGAAGAGACGGAAAAGATAAATGGAAGAACTATACAAAAAAGATCTTAATGGCCTGGATAACCACAGATGGTGCGGCCAGCCACTCAAAACCAGACATTCTGGAGTGTAAAGTCAAGTGCTTAGGAAGCACTGCTGTCCATAAGGCTAGTGGATGCAATGGAATTCCAGTAGAGCTATTTAAAACCCTAAAAGATGATGCTATCAAAGTGCTGCATTCAGTATGCCAGCAAATCTGGAAGACCCAGCAGTGGCTATAGGACTGGAAAAGGTCAGTCTTCATCCCTGTCCCCAAGAAGGGCAGTACTGAAGAAAGTTCAAACTACCAGACAATTGCTCTCATCTCCCATGCTAGTAGGGTCATGCTCAAAATCTTGCATTCTAGGCTCAGCATTACATGAACCAAGAAATTCCAGACATCCAAGCTGGGTTTAGAAAAGGCAGAGGAACTAGAGATCAAATTACCAACATTCGCTGGATCATAGAGAAAGGGAATTCCAGAAAAACATCTACCTCTGTTTCATTGACTATGTTAAAGCCTTTGACTGTGTGGATCATAACAGACTGTGGACAGAGAAAGGAATACCAGACCATCCTACCTGTCTCCTGAGAAACCTGTATGCGTGTCAAGAAGCAACAGTTAGAACCCTATATGGAGCAACTGACTGGTTCAGGATTGAGAGAGGAGTACAACAAGGCTGTTTGTTGTCACTCTATTTAACTCATGCTAAATGCCAAGATGGATAACATATAAGCTGGAATCCACATTGCTGGGAGATATATCAACAGCCTCCAATATATGAATGATACCACTCTAATGGCATAAAGTGAAGAGGATCTAAAGAACCTCATGATGAAGGTGAAGGAAGAGAGTGAGAAAGCTGGCTTACAACTAAATATTAAAAAAACAAAAACTAAGATCATGGCATCCTGCCCCATCACTTTATGGCAAATAGAAGGGGAAAAGGTAGAAGCAGTGACAGATTTCCTCTTCTTGGGTTCTAAAATCACTGCAGATGGTGACTGCAGCCATGAAATCAAAAGATATTTGATTCTTGGCAGGAAAGTTATGACAAACCTAGACAGTGTGTTGAAAAGCAGACATCACTTTGCCAACAAATGTCCATATAGTCAAAACTGTAGTCTTTCTGATGGTCATGTACAGTTGTGGGAGCTGGACCATAAAGAAGGCAGAGCATCAAAGAATTTATGCTTTTGAAATGTGGTGCTGGAAGACTTCTGAGAGTGCCTTGGATAGCAAGAAAATCATATTAGTCAATCTTAGAGGAAACCACCACTGAATACTCATTGGAAGGGTTGATGGCTGAAGTTCCAATATTTGGGTGACCTGATGCAAACAGCCAACTCATAAAAGACCCTGATGCTGGGAAAGATTGAGGGCAGAAGGAGAAGAGGGCATCAGAGGATGAGATGGCTGGNATATTAGTCAATCTTAGAGGAAACCACCACTGAATACTCATTGGAAGGGTTGATGGCTGAAGTTCCAATATTTGGGTGACCTGATGCAAACAGCCAACTCATAAAAGACCCTGATGCTGGGAAAGATTGAGGGCAGAAGGAGAAGAGGGCATCAGAGGATGAGATGGCTGGATGGCATCATTGATGAAATGACATGAACTTAGGCACTCTGGGAGATGGTAATGAACAGACATGCTGTAGTCCATGGAGTCATGAAAAGTTGGACACAACTGGGCAACTGAACAATGAACAATGCTTGTGTGGCAATTAGAAGGTCAATATTTCACTGCTTTTAAAGTGAAGGTCATTTCACTGAAGGTCATTAAAAGATCAATGGAGAAAAAAAAGAATATGATATTTAGAATGAGTTCTAGAGATAAGAACAGAACAAGATAACTCTTTGTATGTTTAATGAAGTTACATTTTAGAATCGAATTTTGAGTAAAATTGAGCAAAGCAATGATATTATATTTATCTGTAATTATTAAATAAATGTTGGCTCTAATTTTTCAAAGCACTCCCTTGTAGAGTGAATTATAATCTCAGCTCCCCTGGGGAATAATTTAGTCTTTTCTTCAAATATTTCTAAGGGGTTTCTATGTAAAAATCTGTAAGCAAATTCTGGTATCATTCCAGTACATGGAGTGGATTAACAGATTATTAAAAATGTCTTCCCAAATGGGTTGTGCATAATAATCTATTTTGGTTTGAGAAGGTAAAAATAGAATTTTTTCAGAATTTTTTTAATTAAAAAAATTTTTTGTATGTGCATAAATTTACCTATAATAACACATTAGAACATATAATTATTTTAAAAATTGATAAGTATATTGGGAAACAGTTTACAGATAAAAGATTGTATTCAATTCAAGTCTGTTGAGATACAAGCAATTGAACTTTTAGGTTCCATCATGGCAATGCCTTTTTTAAGCAGCCTTATTGAGGCATAATTTACATACCATAAAATTAAGTCTTTGAAAGTATATAAATCAAAGTGAATTTATTGAGTTGTATATAGATCACAATAAGCCAGTCAGAATATTTCCGTCTCTTCCCAAACTTCTTATGTCCATTTGCAGGTAATCTCTATTTCCTTTGTTTCTGTTTTTATAAATTTATCTTTTTGTGTGTTTCATATTTCTTATATTTCATATAAATTGAATCATATACTATGTAGTCTTTTGCACCTGACATCTCTTATTTATCTTTGTGTTTTTTAGGTTCACCCATATAGTTGTATGTATCCATAGTTCAGTTCTTTTTAATTGCTTAATAATATATAGATAATACCACATTTTATTCATCTGCTCACTAGTTTATGGACATTTTGATTGTTTCTAGTTTGGGGCTGCTATGAATAAAATTGCTATGAGTATTTGCCTAGAAGTACTTCTGGAAATGTGTGTTTTCATTTTCTTGGTTAGATTCCTAGGAGTGGAATTGGCTTCCCTGGTGGCTCAGAGATTAAAGCGTCTGCCTCCAATGTGGGAGACCTGGGTTCGATCCCTGGGTCGGGAAGATCCCCTGGAGAAGGAAATGGCAATCCACTCTAATATTCTTGCCTGGAGAATCCCATGGACGGAGAAGCCTAATAGGTTATAGTCCACGGGGTGGCAAAGAGTCGGACACGACTGAGCGACTTTACCTTCACCTTCAGAGAGTAAAGCGTCTGCCCACAATGTGGGAGACCTCCGTTCAATCCCTGGGTCAGGAAGATCCTGTGGAGAAGGAAATGGCAACCCACTCCAGTATTCTTGCCTGGAGAATCCCACGGACTGAGGAGCCTGGTAGGCTACAGTCTACGGGGTCGCAAAGAGTCGGACATGACTGAGTGAGTTCACTTCACTTCTTCATGTTAATTTTATGTTTAACTATCTAAGAGTTTGAGTTTTTTCACATCCTTGCTAACACTTTGTGTTTTCTATCTCTTATATTATAGCTCTTCTAGAAGGTGAATTTGTATGTGTCCAACTCTTTGGTACCCCATGGTCTGTAGCCTGCCAGGCTCCTCCGTCTATGGAATTCTCCAGGCAAGAATACTGGATTGGGTAGCCATTCCCTTCTCCAGAGGATCTTACTGACTCAGTAGGTGGATGTGTGCTGTGTGCTTAGTCACTCAGTTGTGTCTGACACTTTGTGACCTTATGGACTGTAGCCTGCCAGGCTTCTCCGTCCATGCTGGATTCTCCAAACAAGAATACTGGAGTGGGTTGCCATGCCCTCCTCCAAGGGGTTCTGCCTAACTCAGGGACTGAACCCAGGTCTCCCGCACTGCAGGCGAATTCTTTACTGTCTGAACCACCAGGGAAGCCCCCAGTAGGTGAATAGGGGTATCTAGTTGAGGTTTTAACTTGAGTTTCCATGATGAAACTCAATATTATTGAACATAGTTTTGCACATTTATTAGCTGAGCACTGAAGAATTGATGCTTTTGAACTGTGGTGTTGGAGAAGACTCTTGAGAGTCCCTTGGACTACAAGGAGATCCAACCAGTCCATTCTAAAGGAGATCAGTCCTGGGGGTTCATTGGAAGGACTGATGTTGAAGCTGAGACTCCAATACTTTGGCCACCTGATGTGAAGAGCTGACTCATTTGAAAAGACCCTGATGCTGGGAAAGAATTGAGGGCAGGAGGAGAAGGGGATGACAGAGGATGAGATGGTTGGATGGCATCACTGACCCGATGGACATGGGTTTGGGTAGACTCCAGGAGTTGGTAATGGACAGGGAGGCCTGGCGTGCTGTGGTTCATGGGGTTGCAAAGAGTCGGACACGACTAAGTGACTGAACTGATTAACCATTCACATATCTTCCTTGAAATGTCTTTTTAAGTGATTTGCTTATTTTTGAATTGTTTGTTATTTTTAAATGGTAAGCATTTTATGTATTCTAGATAAAAATTCTTTCCAGATATATGATTTGAATATAATTTTTTGTTTGTGGCTTCTCTTTTTATCGTATTAATTAATACAATACAAAATATGTTTTGAATCTGAAAAAAATTAATTTTAAGAAAGTCCAGTTTATCAACTTTTATGGATTATGCTTTTGTTGTCATGTCTAAGAACTCTTTGCCTAATGCACACAGATTTTATTATATGTTTTCTTCTAAAGAGCTTATGGCATTAGCTCTTATATTTAGGGTTCTAATCCATTTTGAGATCATTTGTGTATGTTGTGAGGTAAGAGCCTAAGTTTATTTTTGACTTAAGAATATTCAGTTAATGGTACCATATGTTGAAAAGACTTTGGCTATTGGAATGTTTTGGCATTTTAATTGAAAATCATTTGATCACAATTATGTAATTGTTTCTGGATTCTCAATTCTATTTCACTGACATAAATGTCTATTTATACTGATATCATATTGTCTTAATTATTGTAGCTTTGAAGTATATTTTGAAATCAGACAATCTAAGTCAATTTTTATATAAAAATTGTTTTGTCTGTTCCATATCCTTTGCATTTCATTATAAATTTAAGAATTAGCCTGTAAGCCTACAATATTGATTTCTTGAATTTCAATAGCAGTTGGGTTGAATCTATAGATCATTGTGACGAGAATTGCCATTTTACCAATATTAAGTTTTCCAGCTTTAAACATGGAATGTCTCCCTATTTGTCTGTTCTTCAATTTCTCCAAGCAGTGCTTTGTTTTGTTTCATATAATAGGTTTTTTAAAAAAGATCAGTTTTAAATTCATGGCAACATTGAACAGAAGGTAGAGATATCTCCTTGTCCCGACATGAGTAGCATCTCATGCTATAAACAGAGTGGTGCATTTGTTACAATTGATGAACCTACATTGACATATTATTATTACCCATAGCTCATGGTTTACACTATAGACTTCTCTTGGTATTGTATATTCCATACTTTGAACAAATGTACAGTGACATGTATCCACCATTATAATATCACATAGAATAGTTTCACTGCCCTAAAAATCCTCTCTGCTCTGCCTGTTCATCTTTCCCTGTCCTCTGATCCCTGGTAAATGCTGCTGATCTTTTTACTGTTTCCATGGTTTTTTCAGAATGTCAGATAGTTGGAGTCATACAGTATGTAGCCTTTTTAGATCGGCTTCTTTCATTAGTAATATGCACTGAAAGTTCCTCCATGTCTTTTCATGGCTTCATAGTTCACTTATTTGCAGTACTGAATAAAATCATTGTCTGGATGCACCACAATTTATTTATCCATTTATCTACTGAAGGACTGCTTGGTGGCTTTAAGGCTTAGACAGTTAGAAGACTTCTATAACCATCTTTGTGGGTGTTTTTTTTTTTTTTTTTTTTTTTGGACATACATTTTCATTTCCTTCAGGTAAATATCTGGGAGTGTGATTGCTGGATTGCATGGTAAAAATATGTTTACATTTTAAAGAAGCCACCAAATTGTCTTCCTAAGTTGCTAAGCCATTTTGCCTTCCCACCAGCAATGAGTGAGAGTTGTTGCTCCAGAATTCCCCCAACAGTTGGTGTTGTGAGTGTTTTGACTATTCTAAAGGTGTGTAGTTGTAGCTCATTCGTGTTTTAATTTGCATTTCCCTGGTGATATATAACATAGAGTATCTTTTCACATGTTTATTTGCCATCTGTATATTTTCNGGTTTTTTTTTTTTTTTTTTTTTTTAGTGGACATACATTTTCATTTCCTTCAGGTAAATATCTGGGAGTGTGATTGCTGGATTGCATGGTAAAAATATGTTTACATTTTAAAGAAGCCACCAAATTGTCTTCCTAAGTTGCTAAGCCATTTTGCCTTCCCACCAGCAATGAGTGAGAGTTGTTGCTCCAGAATTCCCCCAACAGTTGGTGTTGTGAGTGTTTTGACTATTCTAAAGGTGTGTAGTTGTAGCTCATTCGTGTTTTAATTTGCATTTCCCTGGTGATATATAACATAGAGTATCTTTTCACATGTTTATTTGCCATCTGTATATTTTCTTTGGTTAGGTATCTGTTAAAATCCTTGATCCACTTTTTGAGTTATTTGCTTTCTTATTGTTGAACTCTAAGAATTTTTGTATATTTAGACAGTCTTTTATCAAATACATCTTTTGCAAATATTTTCTCTCAGCACGTGGTCTGTCTTTTTATTCTCTTGATGGTGCCTTTCACAGAGCAGACACTTAATTTTAATAAAGCCCAATTTATGAATTCTTTATTTTGTGGATTATGCATTTGGTGTTGTTTCTAAAAAGTCAGTTTTCAATCTTAGGTCTTCTAGATTTTCTCTGATGTTATCTTTTAGGCATTTTATAGTTTTATGTTTAGTCTGTGACCTATTTTGGCTTAACTTTTGTATTTCATGAAGATTATAATGTCTGTCCAGATTTTCTTTTTTTTATATGGGTATCCACATGTTCCAGCTCCATATTTTGAAAAGACTGTCTTTGCTCCACTCTACTGTCTTTACTCTTTTGTCAAAGATCAGTTGACTATATTTATATGTTAAGGGTTGGTATTGTTTCTTTATTGAATATGTTAGAATTAATCAGTGAAACCATTTTTTATATTTAAAAAATAAATTCAGTAATGACTTCACATTACATTTAGAATAAATTGAAAATAAATTAGAAAGGAATTTCCAGTTCTTTACCATGATCTATAAGGACAAATGTTTAAGGACTTTATCTAATCTGACCTCATCATATAATGCTTTCTTATTTGCATACTATGCTCTAACTACATGAATCTTTTTATGTATCTTGAACACTCTAGTACCTAGGAAATTTTCAACCTATATTTGAGTCATTTAATACCACTTTCCATTTAATAGATTTCTAAAGTACACAATTTACCTTAAAAGTAATTTGAGATATAGCAGTTTTGAAATCAGCAATAGAACTTCCTTCTGTTGCTATTTCTTAGCAGTTGTATCTTAGCTCAAATGTAACTGCCTCATAGCATTCTCAGTCCAGTCACCTTCATTGCTATTCCTGTGACTCTGTCTTCTTCTTTTTTTCCAGAACTGCTGACTATTTGAAATTCTTATTTATTCGTATATCTAGCAATTATTTTTTGTCTCTTCTCCCTTGAACATAAACTCGTTTAAAGACAATTCCTCATTGTTCTCACTCGCTAGTATCTTCCTTAACCTAGCAGTGTCTGCTGCTTAGTCAAATCTCAATCATTTTATTTGTGTAATAAATGAATCATATTATTTGTGTAATAAATGAATAAAATTATTATTTCAGAGTCTTATTTGAATTTTGGAAAGAATTAGATAGCATGCTCTTTTCTGATTAACCATTAATTAAAATATTTAAGAATATATAAAAACAATCTGATAAATGGAAATCATTAGAGATCTGTTTTCTTTGGTAAATAGCATTTACAAAAGCGCAGTTCGTGTTTTCAGCATTCTATTGCTCATATGAGGAATAAGAAAGCATAGAATTGGTTGAGATCTTCAGATTCAATCCCTTCCTCCCATGATGAAACTAAGTAAACATGTATTTCCCAGTGCTAATTTTAAAAGATATCAAGAGATAAATACTTCACAAATTATTCTTGTGGCCTGTAGTAACCCTTAAGCACTTTGAAGCTAGGTTTTCTTTCTTTCTTTTTTTTTTTTTAGTTTTTTCACTTGTCTAAATATGTCAACCTTTAATGGAAGATACAGGGCAAATCTCATCTTCAAATGAAAAGATTACCTTGAAGTTTTTAGCTGACTTAAAATCTAGATAAAATTGTGTGATATACACTTACAGAATTTCATTTAGAAATTTAGTTTCCAGGAAAGCAGTAATTAATAAATGTGGGTTTTTTTCCTGTTCCCATTGAACTCAAATTTATCTCAGTGAACTCAGTAATTGACCACTTCAGTATCTTTATCAACATTTCAACCTATTTTAAAAAAATAGATTTATTTCATTCCTTTTAACTTGCCCTCTCCTTTTTTTAAAAAATTAAAAACATTTTTTTTCTTTTGACCATGGCATAATGCATGGGGGATCTTAGATCCCCAATTAGGGGTCAAACCCACTACCTCTGCATTGGAAAAACAAAGTCCCATGGACCACCAGGGAAGTCTTTCAACCTATCTTTTGAATCATTTAATAGACCTTTCCAATTAACAAATTTCCAAAGTACATAATCTTACCTTAATAATAGTTTGAGATACAGCAGTTTTGAAATCAGCATATAATAGTCTCTAAATTCTATTTGAGCTACTAGTAATTCTTTATATAACATTATAAAAGTTTTTATTTCTACTCATTTTGCTGTATATTTGTTAATGCACTGCTTTATATATGTGACTGTTGCTTTTGTTTTGTAATGTGATCTTTGTGTGTGTGTTAGTCACTCAGTTGTGTCTGACTCATGTGACCCCAGGGACTGTATTAGCCCACTAGGCTTTTCTGTCCGTGGAATTCTCCAGGCAAGAATACTGGTTTCTTTATATAACATTATAAAAGTTTTTATTTCTACTCATTTTGCTGTATATTTGTTAATGCACTGCTTTATATATGTGACTGTTGCTTTTGTTTTGTAATGTGATCTTTGTGTGTGTGTTAGTCACTCAGTTGTGTCTGACTCATGTGACCCCAGGGACTGTATTAGCCCACTAGGCTTTTCTGTCCGTGGAATTCTCCAGGCAAGAATACTGGAGTGGATTGCTATGCCCTCCTCTAGGGGATCTTACTGACCCAGGGGCTGAATTTAGTTCACTTGCATTGCAGAAGGACTGTTTATCATCTGAGCCACAAGGGGAATCTCTAATGTGATCTTTAAGAAGCTCGTTTTCATGGCCATAAATCTGTTAAAATTAGGAGATCCCGATCCATATATAATTATTGAATCTGCATTTAAAGTTTTGTGTCTTTTATTGTTTTTGTTTGTTTAATCACTCTTATGAGTTGACATATTTAAGCATCCCAAATTAGCATACATTATAGGCTAATGCATTTTCCCCAAACAACATTTTTGTTATTTGAATAAATATTAAGTGTGTCCTTTAGTGCCAAAGATTTTGAAAGGCCTCAAATATAGTGCAACTTTCTTTTTCTTTTATGAGATCAATTGAGTGAAAAATAATGTTTTGAATTTTGGCAGATAGGGATTTTACTGAACTTTTTCTTGTCCCCTAGTTTTCAAACTTCCAGAAATAGGATTTGTTGCCTCTCAGTTTAATGTAGATTTTTCTCTCCTACCTGCATTTGAAATCTGTTCATAAATAATCACTTTATTATATCTGATTACTTATTAATATTTTTCTGTTAACCATTGACATAAAGAAGGATTCCTAATTGGCGGTACATTTTTGAAGCGAATTCGAACACTTTGTGCTTTGTAAGAATGTAGGGTCTGTGAGTGTTCATATATTTTAAGAAATTGAATGAGAGTAGGTTAGTGACTTTGGAGAAGGAAATGGCAACCCACTCCAGTATTTTTGCCTGGAGAATCCCAGGGATGGGGGAGCCTGGTGGGCTGTCGTCTATGGGGTCGTATAGAGNTAAGAATGTAGGGTCTGTGAGTGTTCATATATTTTAAGAAATTGAATGAGAGTAGGTTAGTGACTTTGGAGAAGGAAATGGCAACCCACTCCAGTATTTTTGCCTGGAGAATCCCAGGGATGGGGGAGCCTGGTGGGCTGTCGTCTATGGGGTCGTATAGAGTCGGACACAACTGAAGCGACTTAGCTTCAGTTGTCAGTGACAACTATTTTAACAATAAAGTGTGTATTTGACCTATTATGATTAGTATTGTAGTTTTAAATGTGTGACTCAAATTTTAGTAAAAATAGGAACTTTTAATAGCTTTATAATTGTAAAATATTATTGTTGACACATCTTTAAGATGGATAGGTCATATGTAATGCTCATACTGTAAGTTATTGTGTAGTGATTCAAAACATCACATTGGAGCAAGAATGGTGTGTTTAAATCCTGATTCTTCATTTTACAAGCTATGTGATTTCTGAGAAAGTTGTCTAGCCTTTGTGTGTCCCAATATCCTCATATATAAAGTGAGGGTAATAAAAATAGTACTTACTTCTTAGAATTATTATGAGGATTGGATAAAGTAATTTGACAAACAGAAAATGTCTGCTGCATAGTCAACATTATGTGTTTGCTGTTGTTATTAACATCAATTAACGACAGTAAAATGTCCAGCAGAAGAACTTAGTCTTAACACCAGCCCATCCTCAGTAGTAAAGAATCTGCCTGCAATGCATGAGACCCAGGTTCAACACTTGGGTCGGGAAGATCACCTGGAGAAGGGAATGGCAACTCACTCCAATATTCTTGTGTGGAGAATCCCATGGACAGAGGAGCCTGGCGGGCTGCAGTCCATGGGGTTGCAAAGAATTGGACGCTACTGAGCCACTAACACACACACTAT
Source organism: Oreotragus oreotragus (assembly GCA_006410675.1). Taxonomy (NCBI): domain Eukaryota; kingdom Metazoa; phylum Chordata; class Mammalia; order Artiodactyla; family Bovidae; genus Oreotragus; species Oreotragus oreotragus. The sequence continues at coordinate 33,021 of SJYX01000404.1, read as the reverse complement.
TAGTTAACTATCTTTAGATGAGAAATTCTTTCCTACTAATTAGACATTTATCATTCATTGACAGCTATATTTGATAGAAATCCAGTTAGCTACAAATTAGACTGAATATAATAAGAAGGACACCAGTGTTTATTGATCATGTGCTTAGCATTGTGCTAAGAATTCCTTAATCTGTTTTTATTTAACTCCAGACTCTTCTAAATAGAGATTAAAATTCTGAGTTATCCAACTAAGTTTTAGCTAGTTTAGACTGGTGATTCTCAGATGTGAATGTGCTGATGTGTTACCGAGGGGTCTTGCTCAAGTGCAGATTCTGAATGAATCTGTATGTTTGTGATGGGCCTGAGGGTCTATATTTCTAACAAGCTCCTAGGTTTTGCCACTACTGTTTATCTCTGAATACACTCTGAGTAGCAGCGGCTTTTAGATCATAAGGAAACATCCCATGCAATATTTAGTAATATGCATCTGAAGGTTAAACTAATTCAGAGCATGCTGTGACCATTGCTTAGAATCTGTACTGATTATTGTTGGCTTCTGCATTTAGGGGTTCCCTTGTAGCTTAGCTGGAAAAGAATCTTCTGCAATGTGGGAGAGCTGGGTTCTTTCCCTGGGTTGGGAAGATCCCCTGGAGAAGGGAAAGGCTACCCACTCCAGNCTGATTATTGTTGGCTTCTGCATTTAGGGGTTCCCTTGTAGCTTAGCTGGAAAAGAATCTTCTGCAATGTGGGAGAGCTGGGTTCTTTCCCTGGGTTGGGAAGATCCCCTGGAGAAGGGAAAGGCTACCCACTCCAGTGTTCTGGCCTGGAGAATTCCATGTACTGTATAGTCCATGGGGTTGCAAAGAGTAGGACGTGAGTGAGCAACTTTCACTTTCATTTCACTTTCACATTCATTCTGCATTTAACTTGTGTGCTGAGTTTATTTTGTGGTAGACTTATTACCTTATAGGAAGTTTGTGGTCATATAGATGGTAGCTAGTTTTTAACCTGCGTGTATTCATGTATATTCTTTAGAAAGCCTTGTTTTTGGTGTCTCAAGGAATCCATTTTCAGGGGTTGTGAAAATCTTTGTTTTGACCTAGTATACACATAGTTTCACTATAGGGGTGGGGGGTGGGGTGAGGAATAGGGAAGGGAAAGCCTCAGGTGAGCTCTGACTGGAGATTGTTGGCATAAGGAAATTAGATGTTGACTAACTAGAAGTGAGCCATCTTGGATGATTGGTTTGGAGAGCATATTTGACTTTCTTTAGTTGATCCTGAGTTGAAAGGGTGGCAAAAACAAGGAAACTGGCAGGTACTGAATGAATCCTGTTTTAGGCCAGCTGTTATAGAGGTTTGGCTTCTCAAGATAGTTGCTCTAAAGTTTATGGCTGCTGCTGCTGCTAAGTCACTTCAGTCGTGTCTGACTCTGTGTGACCCCGTAGACGGCAGCCCACCAGGCTCCCTCATCCCTGGGATTCTCCAGGCAAGAATACTGGAGTGGGTTGCCATTTCCTTCTCCAATGCATGAAAGAGAAAAGTGAAAGTGAAGTCGCTCAGTCTGTCCGACTGTTAGCGACCCCATGGACTGCAGCCCACCAGGCTCCTCCATCCATTGGATTTTCCAGGCAAGAGTACTGGGGTGGGGTGCCATTGCCTTCAGAGTACTACTGTCTTACATATTTTGTTATTAGCTTCTTGTATATGCAGATCCTCAACACTACCAAATTTCCCACATTGTTAACAATTTTGCCAAAATGATAGTATAGTATCACAACCAAGTTATTGACATTGTTACAATCTACTGATCTTAGATTTCTCCAGTTTTGCTTATACTTGTGTATATGTGTACATTTAGTTCTTCACAGTATTATCATGTGTATAGGTTCGTGTATCTACCACCATAGAAAAGATACTGAACAGGACAGTTCCATTACCACACGGATCTCTTGTGTTGCCCTTTTATAACACCAACTTCTCTCCCATCTCTAATCCCTTGCAATCACTAATCAGTTCTTCATTTGTAAAATTTTGTCATTTCAGAAATGTTACATAATATAAATAGAATTATACAGTATGTGACCTTTTAGAATTGCCTTTTTTTAAACTCAGTTTAATCCTCTGGAGATTCCTTGTTTGCTTTTAAAACTATTTTAATTACTCATATAATACATGAATAAATTCTTATAAAACATTAAAATTGTAAAAATAAGTTTAAAGGAACCTTTAACTAAAAACACTCTAAAGCGTAGGCTCCCTCCTTGAGATAATTCAATGTTTATTTAGTCATTCTTTTATTGAAGTCATATGTATAAATTTGTGTACGTATATACACACACCCCAAATTCTGGCACTATAAAAATGCTACAATGGACATCCTTATACATGCCTTTTTGTTTATGTCTGCCAGTTTTTCTGTATGTTTGACAACTAAAACTGGGATTGTTGGGAAATAGCAAGTGTACCCAAGATTGAGTAGATATTGCCAAATTTTCTTTAAACTTGCTATACCACTTACATACTAAATTGTGATACCCCAAAATAACTATTCCCTCAGATTGTGTGTGTGTGTGAGTCACTCAGTTGTGTCTGACTATATGCGACCCCATGGGCTGTAGCCCACAAAGCTTCTCTGTCCATGGAATTCTCCAAGCAAGAATACTGGAATGGATTGCCATGCCTTCCTCCAGGGGATCTTCCCGACTCAGGGATTGAACCTGGTTCTCCTGCATTGCAGGCGCAATCTTTACCGTCTGACCCACAGGGGAAGCCTCTCCCTCAGATTACCCAATGTCCAGGGAAATATAAATTATAACAAAACTGAGATACATTCTTCACTCATAAGATTGGGAAAGAAATTTAAATTCTAAGTCTATCCCTCGGATTTTAGAACTTAAATTTCTTTTCCAATCTTATGAGTGAAGAATGTATCTCAGTTTTGTTTTAATTTATATTTCCCTGGTTAATAATGAGGCTATTTGAAAAACAATTATTGTAGTTATTTGTAAAACTCCTGTTTTGTGCTGTTCTCTTCATGTTCTTGTTCCATTTTTTTATTAGGCTAATTTTGTTTTTCTTCTTGATTTAAAAGAGCTTTTAAAAACGATTTATTCTGGAGGTAATCAGTTGTTTGTTGTTTATACACAAATGATTGTCTTCTATTGCTGACCTTAGAATTGCATTTGTGAACTACTTGACATTTTAAATTTGATGTTCTGTTTATCTCCTTATCTCTTTTTTGTGTCTTTTTGGGGAAGGTGTTCCTACCTCTCATTGATAAACCTTCTGTTTCTCAAAGTGCCAGGGTATTTTGTGTTTCACAAGCTTTGGGGCAGGTTTTCCAACATTAATGTTCTAGTTCAAGCCTACCGTGATTCCTGTCTTAGCTAGGATGTCTTCATGATCTTTCTTAGCTAAAGTGTCTGTCTTGGTTTTGACTGCCTCTCAGATTACACTGGAGTAGGAAATGGCAACACACTCTAGTATTCCTGTCTGGAAAATCCCATGGACAGAGGAACCTGTTGGGCTACAGTCCATGGAGTTGCAAAGAGTCAGACATGACTGAAGTGACTTAGCCCAAGCACGCAGTAAGAGGTTATATATATTTGTTGTCAAAAGATCAAGTTACCTTATATTCTATGCCAGTCTCATTTTTTTATAATTCACATGGACAGTTCTGCTTTCAGAAAAGCCTGGTAACATTGAAAGTATACATAATTCCAAATTCAGAATTTTAAAGATATAGAATATATGAATGGTAAATTCTTGAGTAAGATCAATTCCCAAATATCCATATAGATTTAAATCTCTAAGATCAGTAAACCCAAATCTGATGATTCAATGTGTAGCTGATATTGAACTATTCTCTTAAAGCCAACTTGCTATCTGTTTTTGGTAGAAATGAAAGATTGCATGACTTTTACCATAAATGTAACTTTAGGAAAAATTTGCCCAACAGCTCTTGTCTAACTATCTGGGGTCAGAGGGAAAACCTTTGGAAGTTTCCAACTTTGGCAGATCCCCAGAGTTTAGTAGTATAAAAGTTTTAATTTCCTAATAAAAGTTTAAAATTATTTAAATTCCCAAATAGATTATGTCATCTGAAGAGACAGAATAATGGCAAAAGGGAATATAATAACCTTGAGAATTTTAAATATTGATTTTGGAAACACTTCACACTGAAATCACTCAATATAATAATTAGTTGATCCAGTTTTTCTTCCTATTGTATTTATAATTCTTATGGAGATATTTTAAAGCATAATAGGTTGCCAGCAAGAGTTTAAATAGTAAACATAAAGAATGGATGTTATTACAATAATTTATTTGAAAATTTTCTCCCAACTCTATTTCCATATTCAGTAAGTGTTTATAGTTATATTCATCACCTTACCTTTTATCTAGATTTGTTTGCTGATTTCAGATCCAAGTAAAACTGGCTGCTGAGACATTTTTGCTGAGAGATCATAAAATTGTTATACTCCAGTTTTTCTGTTTCTGAATTCTCTGTAATTTGGTCAATGGTGTCATCACCCACTATTCATTCAAATAAGAAATTTTTAGTTATATTTGGATTCTCTTTCTCACCTCCTGTATCTAATTGGTTGCCAAGTCCCTTTGACCCCACTTCCTAATTTCCAAAATGCTAATCATCTTTTCTCTGTCTCTTCTGTTACTCCTGCTATAGCTTCAAACTAGCCTCCCACCCTATACTCTCATTCCCACCCGCTCCCATCTTGTCTGTCTTCTACTTTGGTTTAGTCCAGGTTTTCCCACAAAGTAGATCCTGAGACCAGGATTCTTGTGCAGGTGTTTTATTTTGGGAAGTGATCCTAAAGGACAAGAAGGAATACCTGAGAAGAGTGAAATAAGGAAGAAAGGAATCATGATCTAGGAGTGTGTTATTAAGCTGAGTTTTTCTGTGGGTGTTTAGTGCTCCATCCTGCTAGAGAATCCTAAGGAATCTCATAGAAAATATCTCAGATTTATATATCCAAAGCATAAAAAGAGGAGCATTTATCCCTTGTTTTCCATCTTCCATTGCTCAAGAGTTGCTTATGCAGGTGTTAATTCCTGCATTTCCAAGTTTAGTTGAATAGATGCCAACATGGGGTCGCAGTGGAGGAGTTTGACTGCACAAAGCCCAGGGCTGGCTTCTTATGTATGTGATCTGTCAGTGTTCTGTGCAGCCAATGGGGCCCATACTTTGAAGATCCCAATGATTTTGCTTAATGCTGTGCTCTCACTGTTTTGATAATCATAAATATTTATGAACAAGAGACCTAATGTTTTCATTTTCTACTGGGCTTTGCAGATTATCTAGCCAGTCTTGCTAGAAGCACACAGTGGCCCTGACAGGATAGGCTTCTGGGTCACACCTGAAGGCACCTGGCTGCCACAGCAAAAGTTGTAGTAAAAAAGTTAGCTAGGAGGATGTGAAGTGAGGCCTAAATAGGTAGCTAGTATGTATTTGTGTCTATTATATATCTACGTGTCTATGTTTATACTCATGATGTACTAAGCAGGATGATCCTGCAAAAACTGAAGAGGAAAGTATAAAACGTGTTCTTCCAAATCTATCCAGTGTGTGTAAGCCTGTGGCTTCTCTGCTTAGAGAAGTCCCTGAGGGCAACCTTGCAGGCTGGATTCAGGCCTGATGACCACATTGTGCTGGTCACTCCATTTAAATATAAGAATGAAGTCATGTATGTGTGTTAGTCACTGTCGTGTCCAACTCTGTGTGATATTATGGACTGTAGCCCACCAGGCTCTTCCGTCTATGGAATTCTCCAGGCAAGAATGCTGAAGTGAGTTGCCATTTCCTTCTCTAGGGGATCTTCCTGACACAGGGATAGAACCTGGGCCTCCCGCATTGCAGGCAGATTCTTTACCATCTGAGCCACCAGGGAAGCCCTGGTGAGGATTTTTGAATAAGCTGTCATTCCCCTGCACCTCCCAGTTTTTACTTTTAGTGCTTTTCTCAACCTCAGATGGGATGAGAGTCCACCAATGTAGGGAAGCCCATTCAGATAGGTAGGCTGGGAAGAACACCACTTTTCAGTGCTGATTTCTTCTCTGATGTGGTGACTGCTGCTTCCACCCTTTGAGGAAAGAAGGGAAATGCATTAACAAGAAGTGATTTAAGCTATTTCCAGTAAATTTGTCCTTCCTGTAACATCTTCCTCCTATCTTATATGCATTATAATGACCTAAAGGAAAAGTCGAAAAGAGGTCTCTGTGTGGGTGTATCATCTGAAGGGCTCTCTCTGGAAGCAGTGACAGATTTTCTTTTCTTTGGGTCCAAAATCGCTGTGGATCTTGACTGCAGCCATGAAATTGAAAGATGCTGCTTGGAAGAAAAGCTATGACAAAACTAGACAGTACATTAAAAAGCAGAGACATCACTTTGCCAAAACAAAGGGGCATATAGTCAAAGCTATGGTTTATCCAGTCATCATGTACGGACTTGAGAGTTGGACCTTAAAGAAAGTTGAATGCCAAAGAATTGATGATTTTAAACTGTAGTACTGGAGAAGACTCTTGAGAATCACTTGGACAGCAAGGAGATAAAACCAGTCAATCCTAAAGGAAATCAATCCTGAATATTCATTGGAAGGACTGATGCTGNCTTGAGAGTTGGACCTTAAAGAAAGTTGAATGCCAAAGAATTGATGATTTTAAACTGTAGTACTGGAGAAGACTCTTGAGAATCACTTGGACAGCAAGGAGATAAAACCAGTCAATCCTAAAGGAAATCAATCCTGAATATTCATTGGAAGGACTGATGCTGAAGCTGAAGCTCCGATACTTTGGCTACCTGATGTGAAGAGCTGACTCACTGGAAAAGACCCTGATTCTGGGAAGGATTGAGGGCAGGAGGAGAAGGGGATGACGGAGTATGAGATGACTGGATGGCATCACTGACTCAATGGACATGAGCGAACTCTGGGATGTGGTGAAGGACAGGGAAGCCTGGGGTGCTGCAGTTCATGGGGTTGCAGAGTTGGACACGACTTAGTGACTGAACAACAACAATGTATTTAGATATATACCCATGGGGCAAATACAAATGTTTCTATGTGTGTAGACATATAAATAAAAATTGGAATTATTCGAGGAGCTGCTGGTTCAAGATGGCAGAGTAGAAGGACGTGTTCTATCTCCTGTGAGAGCACCAAAAGTACAACTAACTGGTGAGCCATCAGCAGCAGGAGGACGCTGCAACCCATCAAAAAAGGATACCCCATGTCCAAAGACAAAGAAGAAGCTGCAGCAAGATGGTAGAAGGAGCACAATCACAGTAAAATCCAATCCCTTACCTGCCAGGTGGGTGACCCACAAACCGCAGAACAATAATGCCAAAGAAGTGTTCCCACTGCTGTGAAGTTCTGAGCCCCACGTCAGGCTTCCCAGCCTGGGGCTCCAACAAAGGGACTTGGAATCCCCAGGGAATCTGACCTTGAAGGCCAGTGGGATTTGATTATAGGACTTCCACAGGACTGGGGGAAACAGAGACTCCAGCCTTGGAGGGCACAAACAAAATCTTTCATACACCAAGACCCAGAGGAAAAGAGCAGTGACCCCACAGGAGACTGAACCAAAGCTACCTGCTCATGTTGGAGGGGCACTGTGGAGTCACGGGTTTGCAGGGGCTCACACCGCGATGGGCGCACTGGCAGCAGCAGCCCTGGAAGGTCCCCGTTAGTGTAAGCCCTCTTGGAGGTAGCCATTAACCCTACTATATGGCACGATATACTTAAAGTGATGATAGGGAGCAACCAACAACCAAGAATACTCTACCCAGCAAGACTCTCCCTCAGATATCATGCAGAAATAAAAATCTTTTCAGACAAGAAAAAGTTAAGAGAATTCAGCGCCACGAAACAGGTTTGCAACAAATGCTAAAGGAACTTCTGTAGGCAAGAAACACAAGAGAAGGAAAAGTCCTGCAGGAAATGAACCCTCCCAAATTAAGAAAATGGTAATAGGATCCTACATACCAATAATTACCTTAAATGTAAATGGAGTAAATGCACCAAACAAAAGATATAGACTGCTGAGCGGATGAAAATATGCAATTGTATGCAATTCCACATATTACATCACTCTCCTTGACCCCTCCCCCAATTGTATGTAATTATTTTATATTGTTAGGTTAATCATATTCCTATTATGGCTTCCCTGTGGCTCAAAGCGTCTGCCTGCAGTGCAGGAGACCCGGGTTCGATCCCTGGGTCGGGAAGATCTCCTGGAGAAGGAAATGGCAACCCACTCCANCACATATTACATCACTCTCCTTGACCCCTCCCCCAATTGTATGTAATTATTTTATATTGTTAGGTTAATCATATTCCTATTATGGCTTCCCTGTGGCTCAAAGCGTCTGCCTGCAGTGCAGGAGACCCGGGTTCGATCCCTGGGTCGGGAAGATCTCCTGGAGAAGGAAATGGCAACCCACTCCAGTATTCTTGCCTGGCGAATCCCATGGACAGAGTACCCTGGTAGGCTACAGTCCATGGGGTCGCAAAGAGTCGGACACAACTAAGCGACTTCACTTCACTTCACTTCACTTCTATTATGGCTTGCAATTGTAATTATATATATTTTTTGGTCTGGCTATTGATTTGAAAACTGATAAACATCTTTTACTATTGTGAGTATGTAACTATTACTCAATACCACTGTATCATGATTGGTCAACAGAAAAATAACAGACTTCTACATCACCAAAACTACCATTTAATAGAAAAACTTGTGATCACTTTTTAAAATCCAGATGCGTATCGGAATTATCTTGGAATTTTTTGAAAAATACAAATACCCGGGTATTGCTTTTTTCCTCCAAACTCCAGATATGTTTCTAATGAGCAGCCATGTTTAAAAACAACTGGAATGTATGATAATTTTTTACTTTTGTCTAGTTTATTTTACTTTTTCTATTTCATATTCAGTGCTCCCATTTTCGGAGAATGCAATGGCAACCCACTCCAGTACTCTTGCCTGGAAAATCCCATGGACGGAGGAGCCTGGCAGGCTGCAGTTGGGTTGCCATTTCCTTCTCCAATGCATGGAAGTGAAAAGTGAAAGTGAAGTCTCTCAGTCATGTCCGATTCTTAGCAATCCCATGGAGTGCAGCCTACCAGGGTCCTCCATCCATAGGATTTTCCAGGCAAGAGTACTGGAGTGGGGTGCCATGTCCTTCTCCAATATGTATTTTAGAAAACATGAATTTTTGCCCAACTAAAAAATCTATGACATTTTGATTCCACATATTTGACTTAGTATGATTATAATGCTAGATTTTTAATTAAAAAAATAGATTTGCAACAAGTAACAACTTTACTGTATAGCACAGGGAACTATAGTCAATATCTTGTAATAACCTATAATGAAAAATATTCTTAAAAATAATATATGTGTACATGTATAACTGAGTCACCTTGCTGTGTACCTGAAACATTGTAAGTCAACTATACTTCAAAAAATATATGTTAAGAAAAAATAACTCAGAAAAAATTGGAATGATTCAAGTATATGGATATGAGATGTTACCATTATTTTTTGTTGTTTTTCCTTTTCCAAAGAGGCATACAGCTACACTTAGGTGAACACTGGATTTTCCATCTAAATTAACTTATTGTGATGATTTCCAAGAAAACTGATGACAAGTTAATTTTGAAAAATTTGGATACATTTTCATCGTCATCAGTTGTGATCAACTGCAGTGAAGTCCTTTGAAAATGAAGTGTTCTAAATTAATATGCTTTAAAAGTACAGATATCAAAAACCAAGTGAGCAAAACATCCAGCCTTTCAAACTTGGTGTGTGAATGTGTCCATTTTTAATAAGGAAAATGAGGTCAGCATCACTTGGGGACTTTCAGAAGAAGCCAGTGTACTGTATCAATTAGTGACTATTTTCAGGCCACAGTGACACAGTTCTTCATCCTGCTGCCAGGTGGCGCTGTGCGGCAGTAGGTGCAGTAGGTGCAAGGCGTAAAAAGGTTTGCTCCTAACTGGACTACTTAATTGCACTGCTGACACTGGTAACTGGTTCTATTAGAAGTGTGAAAGTAAACCTTTTTTTTTTTTTACAAACATCTAAATCATCTCTATATAGCTGTCCTTAAACGGGTCTTATTCTTACTTTCGGTGGGAAGCTTCTGTGTTTAGAGAATGCATCTTAAAAGACTGGATAAAAGACTCATGATTTCCAGAATGCACTAATGTCTTTCATTATAACTGGTGCCTCATGCCTTATAAATACTCTGCTTTGAATATAAATAAAGCAGTATTAAAAATAAAACTTTTGTTGCCAATAGAGGGCTTTTTTACTTTGGAATAATCAGAATAGAAGGAATTTGAAGGTGATGAATAGAGGAAATACAGCATTAGTTTAACATGTGTAAGCACATACTTAAAATCATTTTTTGCAAAGAAAAAGACCTCCTATAGCATTTTTTTTCTTTAGAATGAGTATGTTTTGCCCATTTCCCCCCTCAAGGACAATTATCATCCTCAAAATGGTCAACTTTCTGCCCCCCCCTTTTTTTTTCATTTTCAGCATGATGTAATTTGGTGCTTTCTTCTTTGTTATTATAATAATCTGATTTCAAAATCACTCTCAGATTAATTTTCAGAAAGGAAGTTTTCAAGACTAGTGCAGGTGGTATACCTCAGATCCAAGGTTATTTTAAATGTTGGCCTTCCCTTTTTACCACTACAAATATAAATCATCAAATTGTGCAAATGTATAAGGTAAATGAGTTTTTTGAATATGAAGCACCTATTGGAAATATGAGTCAGTGTTAGTGTTTAGATTTTTCAAGAAATAGTGTATAAAAGATGTGAGCATTTTGCAATTTCTGGATAAAAGACTTTTTCCATTGCCAACATTTTTGTCTTTTCATGTTAATCATCTGGATACTAGAGTGATTAACAGTTTAATTTTTGGGTGTATTTTGATTGTATTGATATTTGTGAAGCTCTATAGTTTATAGAGGAAATTTCCAAAGAGGGGCTTATATATTGATAATTATTCAATTTTCTATGAAAAATTTATTATAATAATAAAAAGAAATCAGAGCAATACAAATCCCAGATTGTGAATTAGTTTCATAGTATTTGTAAAGGGAAATGTTTTAGTTGAATGTTATTTCAGAGGATCGTATTTCTTATAGTGGTTCTGGTTGAAAATTCACACTATATTAGCAGTAAAATCAAATAGAGGTTGGACAGGAGGTGTGGCTTCAAGCAGAATTTAATGAATAATATCAAATTCTAATTCAAGAGGAATGTGTAGAAATAAAGTATGCTTATTGCAGAGTTACTGAAAACAGTGTAAATTATTAGAATAGAAATTTAAAAGGAGTTAAATAAAGTGGCATATCCTATCCCTATGGTTTGCCACTTACAAATATGTTTTCAATAATCTATAGTGTTATTGACATACACTCACCATTTATAATTGGGAATATGGGTAGCATATAACCTAATTTATATGAAATAATTATAAAATGTGTGTTTAAATATGTAAAGATTTTTTTTTTCACCAAATATTAAAACTAATTCTTTCTGGATAGTAGGACTATGACTACTTTTTTCTCTTTTTGTACTCTGAAAATTTTCTTCACTACTTGTATTATTTCTATAATATGAAAAGATTCATTTGACTTTAAAGCAGAAACTTATATAAAGGTCTTACAACAGTATTAACTAATGTTTTCATAAACACTTTATTGTTGAAATTTTAGATTCTTTCCTTTATTACTATTATCTCCCCATTGCTCCCAAACCAAGGGCTAAATTTTTCATGTTGCAATATATAGCTCATCCTATTTTCTATAATCAGACTTAAAAAAAAATCTCTTTAGTTGTAATAACCTTTGATTGTTTCTATAAGTAAATGTCTTATATCTAGTCTTAGAGGATAGTTTAATTCTATAAGTAAATCTCTTATACCTCATCTTAGATGAAAGCTTAATTTTGTCTTTGTCATAAGCACTGCTTATGACGTATAGGGTAAAGAAGATATATATATATATATAAAGAAGAGATGATAGATGGCATGAATAAACGTGGCTAAAGAAATCCCATCATACAATGGTTTCTAGGGTTGGTTTTATGACTGATTGAGGTCATTTATTGAGCAGTTACTGTGTGCCAGGCATTGTGATAAGAGCATTTTAAGCACCTTATCTTGGTTCACATAACAAACTCTGTGCTGAGTATTGTTATTTCCGTTTTACAGACAAGTAACTGAGGCTCAGAAAGCTAGTGGTTTATCCAAAGTCACAGGGCTAGTTAACTGCAGAGGCGCGGTCTTTTAAATCTGAAGTCTTTTCACTCCTGTCTAAATGTAAATCAGTTGGTATTTAACCATACAGACAGATTACTTTTTAAAATTGAAGTATTTCTACAAGATTGGATGGGGCTCAAAATTTTACTGATAAAGAATTGCTTTTAATATTTCCAAAATCTTATGTTTGTATTTGGGGCCAAACAAGGAAGGGTCTAAGAAGTGGAGAGTGAAAACAGCTTGAAATTGAAGAGATGTATCTTTTAAATTGGGGCTTCCCCAGTGTCTCAGAAGGTAAAGAATCTGTCTGCAGTGCGGGAGACCCAGGTTTGATCTTTGGGTTAGGAAGATCCCCTGGAGAGGGGAAAGACTACTCACTCCAGTATTCTTGCCTGGAGAATTCCATGGAGAGAGGAGTCTGGTGAGGTACAGTCCATGGCGTCACAAAGAGTTGGACCCACTGAGCAACTAACACACACACACACACACACACATCTTTTAAATTGCTGGTAGGTGGGAATTGATTGTGTCTGGGGCTTCTTGGTTCTCCAAGGTACAATAAAAAAATAATAATTTGTAATTCTAAATGTAAACTTTTCTGGCCAAATTATATGGTAATTAGCCTTATAACTGAAAAATATGTGTAAGATTGTTTTTAAAGAGAGCCCATGTAACAGCAGTGTGAAAAATTTGTTACAACTGGGAAAGGGCAGAATGACTTATTTGTTACAAAAAGACCAATAACAATGAAAGGAAACAACTGTCAGGTTAGGAAAACAATTCATCACAGTGAAATAAAGAAATGCAATGGAAGGAGAAATAATACAATCTCATGACGGAAGCATGGACTCTATATTTGAAAATATTTTGCTGAGAGCACTCTGTTACCAGAAAGAGATGAAGTGAGCAACCTCATGGGGCTTTTCTAATTTCTGGGATTCCATAACAGAGCACTTTGAAGGTACCTTGCTTAGGACATTTCTGGATTTACATTCTATCACATAATGAACTGCTGAATCATTTTGGTTAAAACAGTTTCCTTATTATTGCACGAGCCATCTCATTATTGAATGGAACAAACCCTATGTGCTTCACAAAGCTCAAAACTGGAGCTTGACTGTAATGATTTTCTAAGTTCATTCCATAATCAGTGGTGCAATGCTTCATATTCATACCCATAAATATGAAAGGTCTTGGTGATTCCACATGTGACCAATATTATATGCCATTGAAATTTTGTAATTTATTTTTTTAAATACAAAAAATGACCAGAATGATATAGAAACCATAAAAGGCAAATTTATTTTTTATTAGTACTTTCCCTCCTTCTCTACCCCAATCTCAATACAGCACCCAGTTTAGGACAAAGACAAAACGAAAGTGTATCTTGAATATGCATCACAGGTTCCAAAAATGAAAAGAAATTGGATTTGGATAGCACTTACTCAATAGACAGATATGATACATGGTAAGAAGGTGCACTGTCTGCCCTGTGATAGATTAAACTACTTTGTAGGAAAATTACTGTGAGCCAGTCACCACCACCACCGTGGCTAAATCTTTAATAAAATTCTCTTCCATATTCAGGAGTGAGGTATGAAGTACACAATAAGCAGAGTGGAGTAGAGTGCCATTTATCAAACACCGACCAGGTCTGTAATCTTCTGTTTTATCCTTTCTTTGTACTTTATTTGCCTTCATTGTGGCAAAGAGGGATATTCACCCAGAGCAGTGGGCATGAAGCCCTGATAAACCTCCTCTTTCCCTTCTTTCCCTCTCACTTATTCCTTCTTGTCAGCCTTGTCAGTATAATTTGTTTATTTCCTTCTAGGTGGTCTTTTGCTTGTTTGGCATTCTTTTCGTTCTTCCTTTTCTTTGCCTTTCTCTGAAGTGTGAATTCAGGCTATGGGAAATGACACCAAAACTACAGAGAAATGCAGTGGGAATGCTAACAGCTACCGTGAAGGACTGTCCAGGATATATTTGGTAATAATTTTTAATGCCTTTGGCAAGATATCAGTCTTAAAATGTTGTAGGCAGCCCCTGGGTGGCAGTGTACAGTCAGTCCTGTTGCCAAAAAAAGAATTTTCAGAGTAAAGATTTGTGTATGTATACTAAATAGATATGTGTCTACATGTGATGTATATATATGATATATATATATGTGTATATGATATATATGTGTATATGTGATAGATGTGTATATATGATATAATGTGTATATATATATACATTATGTGTGTGTGTATATATATGTATACATGCTGCATATTTATCCATCTGCTTCCAAACTAACAAATTTAAAAATGGCTTTCTGTTTGAAAGCTCTTTATTCTAATTTATCTTATGTTTATTAGGCACAGTAATGATAATATTGCTAAAAATAACTTGTATCTTTTAAAAAATCTTATGCTAAAATAATTCTGGATATCCTAGCCACGTGATGATGTCTGAATTGTCTTTAAAATCATGCAGCTGTGAGTACAGATGCAGTGGAAGAGATTGGGAGATAGTGAGAGTATGGATGAAGATGTTTTGTGCCCCTTAGTCTGCACACTACCAGTCTATGTGGCAGTCTTGGGGGTAAATTATTTTTAGTACCATTATAACCCTCTTTATTGTTTGAATAGCAGTTTTATGACAAAACATTTATATTCAGACTGCCTTTGTACTTGTCTAAAAGAAAGCAATCATGGAGCGTGATAAGGCAACAATGTAATGATAACTCCTTTTATTAAGATGTACAGAATTTAAATGGGTGTGCTAAAATAGACTGACAATACTTCTCTACCTGACTCTGGAACAGAGATGGGCATGGTTCTTGTGGCAGAGATGTCTTTGCTATTTAATAGGGGCAGATGACAGTGTGTGTCCTTTGTTATCATTTCTTCTTTTTAGTTAAATGTACTTGATATGTAGATGTAGGGGTAGCAATAGCAAACACAGAAATACTCTATGTTCGGACTGACTATTATCATAATTTTGTCAGAGCATGATACAATGCAACTACACTTCTGAATAAACTATATGACTCAAGTATTAGTTTTTAGAAAAATTGTGATTATGTGCTCCTATCTAGCATTTGTCTATTTCTCTGTCTCATGAGAATCTACCTCTCATGAAATATTGATAATTTACTCTGTGAAAGAGAGGAGTCTGGGGAGGAGAAGGGACCTTGTATCTCAAAACAACTGAGCAGCAAGAAGTCATTCTGTCTACTTGATACAAGTATTTTCCATATGTGTTTATAGTTTCTTCAGTTTTCCTTGTTCCTGATGTTCCAACCATAAGTAAAAGTAAAGCTTCATCTGGTCCAGGTATATTCCTTTGTTTTTTATTTTTAAGTATTTTGCAGCATTAAAATAATGGATGTAACAATAAAAAAGGTTGATATTGTACAATTGCCTTGTGCTGTACATAAAACCAAAACTATACAATGTGGGATAGAAATAGTATCTTCTCTTCACAAGGTATCCCTCAGGTCTCTTAAAATCAGCCATACATTGCCAAAGTCTATATTTTTGTCTTCCTTTGCCCCTTCTCTTCTTCAGCAAAGTTAATAACTTCTATGTAAGGGAAAAATCCATTTGTTTATGTCCCAACTTGATTCAAAAGAAATTAAGGTGGCTTACAAAGATACATAATGTAAATTTAAAACTAAGCAAGGGAAATCAGCCAGAGAAGGGAAGGGTAGAGAGTAGAGTGTAACTGTGGCACCAAATGCCCACAGTGAAGCTCTATTTACTGACTAGACATGGGTCACACATATAGTCCTCAGCTCTCTAACATCTAACACAAAGATGGAAACAATTCTAAAATGCACACATTCAGTATCAAGAGAATAAAGTGATTCTTTAGGAGATGAGCTACTATTCCAGGCACATAGTCTCGTGGAGAATTTGTCTCTTAGATATTCATAGAGGGAACATTGTATAATTCAGGATAATATGTCCCTTAACCATAGCCTCTGGTCAACACACACATTAGTGTGATGAAAGCTAGTTATATGTTATGTAGCATTTTGGTAAGGCAAGTCAGTGGAAGTAAGTCTAAGGTTGTTCATTCATTCACTAGTCATCCTATACATCATCTGGCACTGCAGCAGGTGGAAAATGGTTGTGAGCAAGACATGTATTCCTTGTCCTCATCAAACTTAGAATATTTCCTCAATTGTCATTGACAAATTAGTTATATTATGAGAAGTCATGCATGTGGTCAGTAGAAGGTTCAGCTAATGCCTGATGGTCATGCATGTGGTCAGTAGAAGGTTCAGCTAATGCCTGATAGTCTAACCTAATCCAGGGATGTATGGAATGTGAAAGTGTTAGTCACTCAGTCATGTCTGGCTCTTTGTGACCCATGGACTATAGTCCACCAGGCTCCTCTGTCCATAGGATTGTCCAGGCAAGGATACTGGAGTGGATAGCCATTTCCTTCTCCAGGGGATCTTCCCAACCTAGGGACTGAACCTGGGTCTCCTGCTTTGCAGGCAGGTTCTTTACCGCCTGAGCCATCAGGGAAGTCCATCCAGGGATAGTTCATTACAAATACTGGGACTCTGAAAAATTTGGGCAGTTCAGTACAGATGAGATTTCTATGAATACAGTTTTTAATTTATGAGAAGTAGTTGTGGGTTCAAAATTGTATTTGCTGATAAGAGTCTGAAAAGTGCTTTTATTCTGTGTTGTCAGTTGAGAGCAAAGCCACATACCTCAGGGATCAGTTGACCTCTGATTAGAAAGACAAGGCAAATTGAATTTCATATCTAGTTCTGTTCTATTTGGTCATAAGAAGGAAAAGAGAATATATATATATACCATTTCTTTATATGTGCAATGAGAAGTCATGCATGTGGTCAGTAGGAGATCTATATACATATATAACAGCTGCTTAATTCTTCCATTTTGCGTTCCTTTTCTTTTGCAATATGCATAGTGTTTTCACTAAATTTTATTTTTTTGAATATAAATCATACACTAACCTGTGCCTTTAGAATTTTTAAACACAGTTCCTATAGTCACTTTTCACAGCGTGTTTCATAAAATAAAATTTTTAGAAGACAGTTATATACCAGGAAAATGCATATGTGTATTTGGAAAATAGCATTTTATGACATCAAAAAAATAGTTTATTTTTTCACTAATATATAATTGGACTGTAAATTCACCTGTTGTATTCTGTTTAGCTTGTTATTAATTAATAGTATTCAGCATAGTTTCAATTTAACATATGAAGATACATTTCAGGCAATCTATCTTGTTAATTCTGTGAGTCTCTAAGAATGGTCTTGTTTTTCCAGATCCATAATTAGCTCTTTTCAGGTGATTTGTTTGTTCCCATTTTGGAACTGTTTATGGAAGACACTGGCCCTCCAGTCACATTAAGTGCCCCCTCTTTTTGCTACATTCTCCTATCTTCTTTACTCGAAAGTAAGGGAATAAATCAATTACATTCATTATATTGATCTGAGTTTAGAGAGGTTTAGAGGAGCTCTGTGTAGGATAACAGAACCTATATCCTATATATTGCCATATTAGAGGAACCAGGATTTTCTTCTTTAAAGTGGCTATGTCTGTAAGAAATGGGGCTAGGAAATAGGCAACAGTTTCCTATCTTTTCTGGATAATCCAGAAATCTTATGACCTTTAGAATTTTCCTAGGGAAAAAGTCTTCAAGCTGTTCTCCATCTCTACCTTACCAAGCCCAACCAACCACAAAGTAAACTGTGTGAGAAACACAGGGAATACATCCCCCTTCCTCCTTCCCACAGAAATGTTAATATTCTTTTTTATACCTAACACACTGATTCTGGGAGAAACAACTAATTTAGGTCTGCTTGCCCCTAAGAAAAACAGGTATTTTTGCCCTGGGCCATTCTCAGTTCAGTTCATTCCCTCAGTCATGTCTGACTCTTTGTGACCCCATGAACCACAGCTCGCCAGGCCTCCCTGTCCATCACCAACTCCCGGAGTCCACCCAAACCCGTGTCCATTGAGTCGGTGATGTCATCCAACCATCTCATCCTCTGTCGTCCCCTTCTCCTCCTGCCCTCAATCTTTCCTAGCATCAAGATCTTTTCAAATGAATCAGCTCTTCACATCAGGTGGCCAAAGTTGGAGTTTCAGCTTCAACATCAGTCCTTCCAATGAACACCTAGGACTGATCTCCTTTAGGATGCACTGGTTGAGTCTCCTTGCAGTCCAAGGGACTCTCAAGAGTCTTCTCCAACACCACAGTTCAAAGCATCAATTCTTCAGCACTCAGCTTTCTTCACAGTCCAACTCTCACATCCATACATGACCACTGGAAAAATCATAGCCTTGACCTGATGGACCTTTGTTGGCAAAGTAATGTCTGCTTTTTAATATGCTGTCTAGGTTGGTCATAACTTTCCTTCCAAGGAGAAAGCGTCTTTTAATTTCATGGCTGCAGTCACCATCTGCAGTGATTTTGGAGCCCAGAAAAACAAAGTCAGCCACTGTTTCCACTGTTTCCCCATCTACTTGCCATGATGTGATGGGACCGGATGCCATGATCTTAGTTTTCTGAATGTTGAGCTTTAAGCCAACTTTTTCACTCTCCTCTTTCACTTTCATCAAGAGGCCCTTTAGTTCTTCTTCATTTTCTGCCATAAGGGTGGTGTTATCTGCATATCTGAGGTTATTGATATTTCTCCTGGCAATCTTGATTCCAACTTGTGCTTCCTCCAGCCCAGCGTTTCTCATGATGTACTCTGCATATAAGTTAAATAAGCAGGGTGATAATATACAGCCTTGACGTACTCCTTTTCCTATTTGTACATTTTAGTTGACGTTTTTTCCAATTTTCCTAATTTTCCTATTAGGCCATTGTAGTTGACATTTATTGTTAAATGTATGTCTTTTTTGTGGCTTAGAAACAGTGGAATGAAAATTCATTCAAGGATTTTGGAATGCATTTAGATTAACTAAAGATGCACATGCAGAATATGAAGCAAAACTTGAAAGCTTTAAAAACATCTATTGGCTGTAGCTGCTGTCAGTTCTCCATGGGCCTTTGTTTTTTAGCTTTCATAAAACTATAGTGTACAATGTGCAAATGGAATCCACAGCTACCTGAAGCTTGTGTCAATTCTTAAAAATGAAAGACATCTGTACTCTGTGGCATAATGTAGTTTCTTTGAACATTAGGGATTATTGCCTAAACTCATGTATAATTAGTGATACTGTAAAACTAAATAGATTTTCTTCTGGTGGCAGGTTCCTTTCAGGTACATAATGACAGAAATAGATTTGTTCCTTCAGATCTTTTTATTTCCTCTTTAGCTTCTTTGGCAAGAGTTTTTTTTTTTTTTTTTTTCTCAGTCATGTCTGACTCTTTGTGACCCCATGAACCACAGCTCGCCAGGCCTCCCTGTCCATCACCAACTCCCGGAGTCCACCCAAACCCGTGTCCATTGAGTCGGTGATGTCATCCAACCATCTCATCCTCTGTCGTCCCCTTCTCCTCCTGCCCTCAATCTTTCCTAGCATCAAGATCTTTTCAAATGAATCAGCTCTTCACATCAGGTGGCCAAAGTTGGAGTTTCAGCTTCAACATCAGTCCTTCCAATGAACACCTAGGACTGATCTCCTTTAGGATGCACTGGTTGAGTCTCCTTGCAGTCCAAGGGACTCTCAAGAGTCTTCTCCAACACCACAGTTCAAAGCATCAATTCTTCAGCACTCAGCTTTCTTCACAGTCCAACTCTCACATCCATACATGACCACTGGAAAAATCATAGCCTTGACCTGATGGACCTTTGTTGGCAAAGTAATGTCTGCTTTTTAATATGCTGTCTAGGTTGGTCATAACTTTCCTTCCAAGGAGAAAGCGTCTTTTAATTTCATGGCTGCAGTCACCATCTGCAGTGATTTTGGAGCCCAGAAAAACAAAGTCAGCCACTGTTTCCACTGTTTCCCCATCTACTTGCCATGATGTGATGGGACCGGATGCCATGATCTTAGTTTTCTGAATGTTGAGCTTTAAGCCAACTTTTTCACTCTCCTCTTTCACTTTCATCAAGAGGCCCTTTAGTTCTTCTTCATTTTCTGCCATAAGGGTGGTGTTATCTGCATATCTGAGGTTATTGATATTTCTCCTGGCAATCTTGATTCCAACTTGTGCTTCCTCCAGCCCAGCGTTTCTCATGATGTACTCTGCATATAAGTTAAATAAGCAGGGTGATAATATACAGCCTTGACGTACTCCTTTTCCTATTTGTACATTTTAGTTGACGTTTTTTCCAATTTTCCTAATTTTCCTATTAGGCCATTGTAGTTGACATTTATTGTTAAATGTATGTCTTTTTTGTGGCTTAGAAACAGTGGAATGAAAATTCATTCAAGGATTTTGGAATGCATTTAGATTAACTAAAGATGCACATGCAGAATATGAAGCAAAACTTGAAAGCTTTAAAAACATCTATTGGCTGTAGCTGCTGTCAGTTCTCCATGGGCCTTTGTTTTTTAGCTTTCATAAAACTATAGTGTACAATGTGCAAATGGAATCCACAGCTACCTGAAGCTTGTGTCAATTCTTAAAAATGAAAGACATCTGTACTCTGTGGCATAATGTAGTTTCTTTGAACATTAGGGATTATTGCCTAAACTCATGTATAATTAGTGATACTGTAAAACTAAATAGATTTTCTTCTGGTGGCAGGTTCCTTTCAGGTACATAATGACAGAAATAGATTTGTTCCTTCAGATCTTTTTATTTCCTCTTTAGCTTCTTTGGCAAGAGTTTTTTTTTTTTTTTTTTGCACAGTATGATACATTCCTGCTAGATTCCATTGAGGAAGACAAGTGTTAACCATGTTAAGACACTGAGAAATGATAAACTTAGGTACAAGAAAATAGAAAAAAAAATTGAGAAGTAAAAATAAAGGAAAAGGAACTAAGAAAGTAGTAAAGAGAAAAGGAAGAGAAAGAAAAATTGCTCCCAATTTAATTAAAAGGCTAAAGTTTCAATATGACATTGTATGTCTAAAAAGATAAATTTCTCCATGGACATACATTTCAATTTGTGAGAAAGCAGATGATCTTAAAAAACATTAAAAACACTCATCTTTCATTAAGAAAGGCTGCTATACCAAGTGGGATTCAGTAATTTTTTATTTAAAATAGAAAGTTCATAGAATAAGAAGTGATCGGAATAGCAATGCTCTAAGGAAGAAAAGATGCTTTTTTTTTTGAGAAGTAGCGATAGTTGTTACTTTTTAGTTATCCTTTTCTTCCCTAAATACCTAAATATAACTGTGGAGATGTAAGGGATTAGTTGCATAGATAAGCACTGAAGAGTGCAGAAATCTCCCCTTTCCCTGTGTGTGTGTGTTTTTTAAGATGATAGAAGTTTCTTTAGTAACCGGAAAAACAGTTCTTACTGTTAACCAAAAACTGGGTTACAAACTCAGTAGAGTAAATGGTTAGAGAATTGTCAAGTAGCAGGTAAGTACTGACATTAATACATCAATTTCTCTCCTTGACCTGTGTCTTTTCTTACTTAAAATGATACCTGCATGCCTTTTCTGTATACTGTTACTTTCTGTGCACATATTGGGTTATGATATCAGCAGTCAAGAGGTGATGTTGTGATAGGTAAAATGACAGCATGCTATTTGATCCCCAGTAGTACTCTGCATTCTTAAATGCTACACTGAAAAGTTTAATCCTAACAGTTTTGGAAGATTAATTTGTCTGCTGCATGTAATATACTAGCAGTACCAGTTCTGGGTAGCTGTGTGGTGGAGATTAACAATGCAGTACGCTGCTGTGGCTCTCAAAAAATGGCTCACTATTCAGCAAAGGTTTTACAACAAATTCTTTGCTTTTTTCCTGAGTAAGATGCTTAGGTAGAGGTATTAATGGTTATGAGAGAATAGGTAAAAGTTTGGCAATACACACGCACTGATGTTTAACTCAAATTAAACTCTAATCATAGAATCTTAGAAATGGCAATATTCTTAAAGGTCATTGACTCGCATCCCTATATTGTAGAGATGAAAAACTGAGTCTTAAAATGGAATTCCCAAGACTCCAAATTATTGGAAGAATAAATAGTAGAAATCATGTCTTAAAAATTAAACTTTGCTCCCTTTTCTTTCTTTTTTTTTAATCACTCTTATAATCATCCTTTATTTATCCCTAAACAGCATTTATCATAGTTTAATTTAATTTTATTTTCACTTAACTGTCAGTATTTTTTTTTCCATTTTATTTTATTTTATCTTACAGTACTCTATTGGTTTTGGCATACATTGACATGAATCTGCCATGGGTGTACATGAACTCCCAAACATGAACCCCCCTCCCACCTCCCACACTACATCATCCCTCTGGATCATCCCTATACACCAGCCCCAAGCATCCTGCATCCTGCATTGAACATAGATTGGCGATTAATTTCTTACATGATAGTATACATATTTCAATGCTATTCTCCCAAATCAACCCACCCTCTCCCTCTCCCTCTCCCTCAGAGTCCAAAAGTCCACTCTGCACATCTGTGTCTCTTTTGCTGTCTTGCATACAGAGTCCTCATTACCATCTTTCTAAATTCCATATATATGCGTTAGTATACTGTATTGGTGTTTTTCTTTCTGGCTTACTTCCCTCTGTATAATCAGTTCCAGTTTCATCCATCTTATTAGAACTGATTCAAATGTATTCTTTTTAATGGCTGAGTAATACTCCATTGTGTATATGTACCACAGCTTTCTTATCCATTCATCCGCTGATGGACATCTAGGTTGTTTCCATGTCCTGGCTATTATAAACAGTGCTGCAATGAACATTGGGGTACATGTGTCTCTTTCACTTCTGGTTTCCTTGGTGTGTATGCCCAGCAGTGGGATTGCTGGGTCATAAGGCAGTTCTATTTGCAATTTCTTAAGGAATCTCCACACTGTTCTCCATAGTGGCTGTACTAGTTTGCATTCCCACCAACAGTGTAAGAGGGTTCCCTTTTCTCCACACCCTCTCCAGCATTTATTGCTTGCAGACTTTTGGATCGCAGCCATTCTGACTGGTGTGAAGTGGTATCTCATTGTGGTCTTGATTTGCATTTCTCTGATAATGAGTGACGTTGAGCATCTTTTCATGTGTTTGTTAGCCATCC
>SJYX01000403.1:103811-132716 GCA_006410675.1 Oreotragus oreotragus | reverse complement strand
TCCTTTTGCCTGGGTGACTCAAAGGTTGTGACTTCACTAAAGTCCAAATGGACTTTGACTTTAGTGGAGTCACTAAAGTGACTAAAATGGAACGTTTGGACTAAAATGAAAGAGTTCAGCCAGTATCCCAGGTGTTGGCATACAGCTAAGTCCACTGTTATTTATATAGGGCCAAAGTCTGGTTGGGTTGTGTGAGGGTGCTGGTGAGCTGAATTATCCAGTAGCCTCCACAATAAAGCCACACGGCTTCTTCCAGTTACATCTTGCCACTTGGCAATCCCCACATTGCCCACCCCTAAAGAGGGCCCGTTTTCAGTTCCTCCTGACTCACTAAATGGCTGTGCTCTCTAGCCCTCTAGTCTCCACTGGACACACCTCCATGGCCCAGGTCTCTAGTCTGATATTAAGCTTACTTAACTCAACCCCCATTGGTGGAGGGCCCCCCTTTCTGCCTTCTCCTCTCACCAGAATCCTTCCTGCCATCAGTGACCCACCCAGTTTAGGATATACAGCTGTGTATATTTGCACTCTTGGATCAGAAGTCTTGGCTTGAATTCCGGCTGTGCCCCTGACTGTCTTTGTGACTGCTGGAAAGTCACGTAGTTTTTTCTTTTTGAGTAAAAGGGAGTTGCCCAGGCCATTCTCCCCCTGGGGCTTTGAGGATTAAGGGTGACAGTGAATAGGACTCATCTCAAGAGTATTATAAATCTGGAGCGCTGTGTCTGAGTCTTGTCTTCTTTGTGTCCCTCCCCTCAGTGTCCAGCACAGGCCTTGCGTACTTTGGGCACAGCCAGTGCTGTGGCAGCAGCTGCAAGGGGACTTGCATTCAGCCTTGTCCCATTCCCTGCCATCAGCAGAGGAGGGAACTTCCTGGCACAGGCCTTTCCATTCCTTCCTTGGTCTTTGCCCTTGAAGGACAAGGTCGCTGTTGGCAAAAAGGCTGACTTCTTGAGCCCTCTCCCACCTAGCAGGTTCTGCAGACCTTTGTGATTGATTGCTTGGCTCCGGGGAGGCAGGCTCTGGGGATGTCTTAAGACCTAAGTCAGCTAAGGATGATCTCAGTCCAAGGGCCAGATGGTCCCTGCTCCCCTGGCTGTCAGGGCCAGTCCAGCCATGGGCTCCCGACCTCAATGTGGGCTTGAGTTCAAAGGAAATTTGAAGGGTCCTGGGAGAGACACGTGTGAAGAAGAGACTGAAGGGTCTTACCTATGTCTACTGGTCCAACACCTTCACAGATCCTGAAAAGAGAAAGAAGCAAGTCAGTTCACAACCATGTTGTTCTCCGAAAACCTCCCTGCTGTGAGAGGGTTTTTTTGGCTGTGTGGACAGTGGTTCTCACCCATGTCTGCATAAGCATCCANTCCAACACCTTCACAGATCCTGAAAAGAGAAAGAAGCAAGTCAGTTCACAACCATGTTGTTCTCCGAAAACCTCCCTGCTGTGAGAGGGTTTTTTTGGCTGTGTGGACAGTGGTTCTCACCCATGTCTGCATAAGCATCCAGGGAGTTTTCAAAACTTACATGTCCCTAAACCCTCCAAAGCTATTGAAGCAAAATATTTGAGAGAATGTCTTCTTTTTCCTTTTTTAAACAAGCTAACCAATCAAGCAGAACTCTCTATGATTTGATGCAGTCTGTCTACAAGCTTGCACTTAGAGGCAAAAGAACTAGAGCCATCTTCTAAACCCCTGCCAAGGGCAATACAACGAGGTTTGCAGGAAAAATTGTTCCTGGTTCCTTCCCCCACTTAGACTTTCTAGAAGCCAGAAGTCTGACCTCACTCCAATTGCTGCACTGAGAGCACTCACCGGATCTCCTCGCCTTCCAGCAGGCGCCTGTAGGTAGCGATCTCGATGTCCAGGGCCAGCTTGACATTCATGAGCTCCTGGTACTCCTTTAGCTGCCGCGCCATATCCTGCTTGGCTTGCTGCAGTGCACCCTCCAGCTCTGCCAGCTTGCATTTGGCATCATTGAGGGCAGCTTCTCCCTGCTGCTCAGCCTCAGCCACTGCGGCCTCCAGCTTGCAGCGCTGTGGGGGGGGCAGTTTGCAGATGGGCTCTGGCAGGGACTAGGGGATCCTCAGGTTGGGCTAGAAACATTGCCCCCTGTCTGTGGGGACACAGCCTGGTTCCAAGCCAGGAATGGAGCCCATGGAGGGGCTTGTCATCCTGTCGTTTGATGTTGCCAGGGAGTGGAACATTGCTTTTTTTCCATTTTCATCCTCACTGATTTTGCACTTACTGATTTCTGTTGCTTTTAAGACCCAGGGGGTCCAGAGAATAAAGCCATTCTTTTTGCCTTGCCTGCCCCTTTAAGTGAGCCCAAGAGCTTTCCTTCTACGTTTTCGGAGATTAAGAGAGTCTCTCCTTTCCTTCCACATTTTCCTCCTCCAGGAAGTCTTCCTGGACTAATTCTTCCCATCCCTCTGTTTCTGGGTCCAAGTTGCCTCCCCTACATCATCCACCTTGGGCTCCCCAAAGCTTGGGGCTCTGCCTGTCTTCCTTGTGGGGCTTTCTTTTTCCTTTGCCCACCTGAGCCTTGGCATGCTCGATTTCTGCCTTCAGCCTCTGGATCAGCCGGTTCAGCTCATTGATCTCATCCCGAGTGTTGCGCAGGTTGTCACAGTGCTGGCCAGCTGTCACTCGCATCTCCTCATACTAGGGGTTGGTGGGAGAAAGGGATGATTCGAAGATTGGGTCAAGATCACACACCACTTTGTCATCTTTGTCATCCCAGGGCTGCCTGCACCCCTTCCCCAGCACCCTGCTGCCCACCTTGGTCTGGTACCAGGCCTCCGCATCAGCCCGACTGCGTCTGGCGATTTCTTCGTACTGGGCTTTGATATCGGCGATGATCCCACCAACATTCAGGTCCCGGCTGTTGTCCATCTTCACAATGACTGATGTCTCTGAGATGTGTGACTGCAGTAACTGGATCTCCTGTGTTGGATGATAAGTGAGACAGAAGAACTGATTCCCATCAATGGGTCCCATCAATGGCCATGGCTTTGCCACAGGGTCCCCAGGACTTGGAGTCAGGAGACAGAGCATTGCTTATTTCTTCAGGGCAAAGCAACAGAGCAGATCATGCAAACTGAGGGCAAAGAAGAGGAGGGGACCCCAAACCATTTCAGCTTGACTTTAAACCCTTGTTGTATACTAGAAGACATCCCTTCAACACCCTAACTTGTTTAGGTGACTAGTAAAACTGTGGGGGGTCTGGGGATTTGTGGAGGGGAGTAAGAACCATGATAAAGCTTAAACTTTTCTTTGGTTTAGCCACACAGTGACTGTGCCAGTCGTGGATCATTGAGAGCTGACAACATTTTAGAACATGATGATCTAGGAGTTCCTATATCCCAAGTCCTTAAGAGACTTGGCAGTGGGGATGGGAGAGGACTGAGGACTGGTCTGCAAGGCGATGGCCTCAAAGGGAGATTTCTTCAGCCTTTCTACTCAGAGCCAACATTCAGTTCTGAAATTAGATCTATCCCAGACCAAAAAGACCTTATGAAGCAAAAGATAGCTAGTTCATTTGACTAATTAGGTAACACATCTTACATCTTCCAGCAAGTCAGTTTTCCAGAGTCTTCTCATCAGAAGATAGGAAGTGACATTCCTAGACCCAAAACTTTCCTAGCCATCAGTAGATTGGCCAATAAGGAGTTGATTCATAGGCCTGAGTCAGGCTCCCCTTACCTTCTCCACTTGTCTATCAGCATTTAGGGAATATAGATTTGATGGGAAGAAAGATGTATGATACCAAATATTAGCAAACACACTAGTCCAGTGAATCCCCCAGGGAGTCCAGGCCACACAGTGATCTCCTTGGATGGCTCAGTGGGGATGAGCCCTTACCGCCATGTACAGGGTTTTCAGGAAGTCGATTTCCTGAGTTAGGGTATCCACATTGGCCTCTAGATCAGCCTTGCTTAAGAACGCTGTATCCACATCCTGCATCAAAGAGAGAAGGATAAAATGCTCATTATCTGTGTACTGTTTAACCTCCCCACCTTGGCAGGGTCTGGAGATGGGTGGGAAGAGCAGACCAATCTCCACAAGGGCAGGCCAAGTGGGAGAGGTGGGAGAGTCGTGGGGTGGAAATACAGCTTGATGATTCTTGTTCTCCCTTGGACAATGTAAAACCCCCAGGGATGCTGGACCTTTCTCGATGCTCATTTAGAGGCAAGAAGAATCTGGATAATCCAAGACTCCTAAAATGTCATCTCTTCAAACCTCTCCTCTCGTGAAGACCCTGAGTCGTTGGAGACTAAATAAGAACTTGGAAGGGAAGCAGTTGTGACCTTAGGGGGTCCACTGTGTGTGAGTATTCACGGGGCTGCCTGGGCAGCATCCTGGGATGTGGAAAGCACTTGCATGTCTGGGGGGGAAGTCTGCCTGTACCTGTTATTCTCCTTACCTTCTTCAGAGCCACGAACTCATTCTCAGCACTGGTCCGAAGACCCACTTCCTCTTCATACCTGCGTGATAAAGATGAAGAGGGTGCGTTCTTCCCCTGAACTGAGAGCTGATTACTCCCAGCTCGCCAGCTATCACCTTTTATGACCACTCTTGCCCCAGCCAGGAGCTTGGCTCCCTGTTGCCATCCTCATGTTCTCCACTCTGCCCCATCTTTAAGACCTTTTAGACCCTTGGTTTTTCAAATCCCTTTTACTTTCTCAAATTGGGTGCAGGGCCTGAAAATCTGAACCTGGGCTGTGGTTCATCTGCTGGAAATGCCTTAGGGTCACTGCGCTTGACCTTAGAGGAAGTAGCATCCTGCTTGTGGCTGGACCTGGGCACTGTTTACAGAACCAGGGGTTTCCTTTTTCTGGGGTCAATTCACCTATGTGCACAGGTAGGATTAGGGACAGACCGTGCCCAATCCCAGCTCTCTATTCCTCAGGACCTGCAGGGGGCCTCACCCTCCCGTACGTATCACTGCCCTGCCCCTGTTTCCAGGCTGGGAACTGAAACCAGCATTCAACTCTGATCCTTCCAGGGGCTCCCATCTGAGCTTGGCTGCTGCACTGGGGACCAGCCCTATGCCTGTCCTTGGTCCATATGGTCCAGATGCCACTCACTTCTTCTTGAAACCCTCAAGGACATCCTGCATGTGGTTCCTCTCAGCCTCCAACCGGGCCCGATCACTGTTCACTACATCCAGCTGCCTGCGTAGGCTGGTGATGTAGTTCTCGAAGAGGGGCTCCAGATTGCTCTTGGCACATTTCTGCTCTTGGAGGAAGTTCCACTTCGTCTCTAGGAGCTTATTCTGCTGTTCCAGGAACCGCACCTAAATCCACAGAGGGAAATACATGGCGACTGAGTGCTCAATATGATCACCCGTGTGTGGACTAGTTGCTCGGATGGTCAGAGGTGACAACCTCGTGGTGACCACTGTTCCCTTTTTTGTTTGACTTTCAGTCCTTCTGACTCAGAAGAATCTGGCAGAGCAGGTCTGGGACTCCTCCTCACACTCAGCCAGGCTGAGCTACAAACAGAAGATTTGAAACCAAAACCTTCAACCATTTCCCCTTTAACACTCTGAGAGAGGGGAGAGCCAGCTCACCGGGAATGCAGAAATCGATTCTACCTGAGCCGAGTTGGCCTACATCTGAAAACCAATGTCAGTTATCTCCGGCAGGGAATGAAGAACAGAGTAAAGCACATTTGGGCTGGGATGTGGCTTTAGGAGGTGGGAACTCTCAGGTCGTAGGTCATACTCATCACCCCAGATATTCCATCAACTGAGACTTACAGAGCTGGAGGAGAATGTAGAGACCATTTGCTCCAACCCCTCATTTCACATGAAATGAAGCTCACAGAGGTGAGTTTACAATCTCAGGCACAATCAGGGAATCCCCACTTCATGGAGACATGAATCCCTGCTTCTGGGATGTCAGTTCCACCTCTTTGTTCCTCTCATCAACCTGAAGATCAGTGACCACCAGTGATCATTCCCTACTGTTTCCCTCAATCTAGGCGACTTGGCTGAATCTGGATATCCCTCTTGGGGGAAGGGGTATGAATTCCTTGTTTTGTATAAATTTTGTACAAATTACTCAACTCCATTCTCCATTTCTTTAAGCCTGAACAGGTGTGGCCACTCATCCTCAGAAACCATGAAAACTTCAAAGAGAGCATGAGGATATCAAAGGACAAAATCTTTTAAACCTGTCCCAGCCAACACCTAGTGGAGGTGTTCGTGTTTCTAACCTGTTTGGAAGATATTTCTAAATGACTAGGTTGTTCATATCCCTCTAGGCATCCAGTCAGTGGCTGGCTATTCCACCACCACTGTCAATCTCTCCCTCCATGTAGTGCTTCCTCAGGCTCATCCTTGCTCTGCAGAAGAGCAACCCAGGAATCATACTGCATGCCTTTGGTTGATCCCAAAGGATGTGGGGTCAAGACCTGTGTCCTGGGTCTAGATCAGTTCTTCCTGAGTGGAAGTACACCTCAGTGCATTTAGCTCTCATCATCCCAGACCCAGAGGCTGAGCTGTCTCAAGTACCTTGTCGATGAAGGAGGCAAATTTGTTGTTGAGGGTCTTGATTTGCTCCTTTTCGTCCCTCTTCACTCTCTGGGCATTGGGGTCAATTTCCAGGTTGAGCGGGGTCAGCAGGCTCTGGTTAACAGTCACTGCTGTGACGGATGGGGCTGCTGGTCCTCCAATCCCTCCAACTCGGTAGCCAAAGCCAGGGCTGCAGAAGCCATAGCCGAGACCACTTCTGGCTCTAAACCCCAGGCCAACACAACTGCCAGCCCCAAACCCTAGACCAGCACCACTCCCATCACCGAAGCCAACTCCATAGCAGGTGGGTCGAGGGCACACAGCTGCTATCCGGGGTGAGCACGATCCAAAGCTGATGACGCTCCGATTGCCAAAGCTGCTAAGACCCCGGAAGCTGGGCCCACTCCTGCAGGAGACAGAGCTGGCCCGGAAGCGGTTCAGGTTCTGAGGGGTCACTGCTGAGCAAGAGCTGAAGTTGCCCACACAGCGACCAGAGCTGACTCTGTAGGAGCGGCAAGACATGATGGTGTCCCGGGCAAGGGCAGAGTGGTGACTGCAGAGCGGGGAGAGCTGGAGCTGGGAGTCCTCTGGGGCTAGTGGATCCCTCTCACCCCTTTTATGTGTGTGGGGATCTGAGGATTGGTCCCATAAAAGGGAAAAAAGCCATTTGGAAGCATTTATGAGCTTGGGTAGTTAGCAGAAACTCTCCATGCCTGCAACCTCCTTCACAGTGAACTAATCTCAGACACACCTATTCCCCTCAGAATCAGAGCCATAACATCAAACCTATAAACATTAAAAACACATAAACACATAAACATTATTGTCCTATTTTTCCTGCAGGTCCACCATAACTGCCATTATGGGGACATTAATTTTCTTTGGTCTTAAATCCAATAGACTTTCCATTGCAAGTGTGGCTAACCACCAGAAAGTTAGAATGGTAACAACTCCAGCAAGAGGCTTGCAAGGAATGCACCTACACAGATAATCCCTAAATAGATGAGGAGTGTATAGAAGAGAGGCAGGGTCTTCATAGCTCCAAGAAAGAAGTGATATGGTGAGACTACAGTTCCTGTAGATGGATTAAACAGTCCAAAAACCTTTTGCAGTGTTTCATCTATCCTCTGTAATTTGATTTGACTGTTCACATAAGAATTGAATCATCAGTGAAGCTCATTTGGGTTAATGTAATACATGTCTGATTTGAGACTCTCAAAGGACATTCATTCATTCAGCAATTACCAAATACTCTATCTCAGGTAATGTGCTTGGTGCCAAGGGTACAGAGATAAAAAAAGATGGTCTCTGCATTCCTGCTGGTGTGGGGAGATTATCTTGAAGACTTCACCCAACCAATAGTTTTTGACATAATTTGAGGCCAGAACATGCCAATGATTTGGCCATGTGTCAGTGTGGAAAGTTAACCGCATGATTTTGAACCCCTAAAATACACATTAGGGATATCTGCAGTCTCACCTATGTAGCTTCCTTGCATTGTAGATGGAGAGACAAATGTTGACCTTTTCCCTTCTAGAAAGTGGCATGATTTGTCCTGCTTGTCTGTGTCTGGGGGAACTTGTGCTTGATTGGATGCTTACTTGGGATTCTGTCAATACTTTGGAAGGGAATATGAGCTTTTGACTAGAGCCATCCATCTCAGGTCTTCACTATTTCCATCCTTTTGGTCTCTATACTTTTATTTCTTTTTCTTGTCTTACTGTGGTAGTTAGGATATCCAGTATGATGTTGAAAAGCAGTGGTGAGAGAGGGCATCTTTGCCTTATTCCTGATTTTTGGTGGAAAAGCTTCAAGTTTCTCACAGTTAAGTACAATGTTAGTTGTAGGTTTTCTGCATATATAAAATTTTTTATCAAGTTGAGGACATTTCTGTTTCTAGTTTGCCACTGTACTCCATAGATCCAGGTTTCAGGGGCATGTCTCAAAGGGAGAAGTAGAAAATAATAATAACACAGTAGTTCTTGTGAAGATTGCCAGCAGCCTCCATGTTGCTAAATTCAGTGGTCCATTCTCCATTAAATTATCACTTAATTTAGAAGAATTTGACATAGTTGATCATTCTATTTTCCTTGAAATAATTTCCTTTTTTGGTTTCCAGCCACCACATTCTCTTGATTTTCTTTACATATTATTGCCTGCTTCTTTTCATTTTTCTCAACCAGTTTATCCTCTTTTCCCTGACCTGCACACACCACGTCATCCTTGGGCTCAGCTCTTGTATCTGTTCACGTCTTTATCTACACTTGTCCCCTTTGTGACATCATACAGCCTCATGACTTTAAATACTATCTGTCTGTTGATGGCTGCCAAGGTGTATCTCTATCCTGAACATCCCTTTGAATGTACCTTCTGTGCCCCCACGCACGTATTTTGATCTACATCTCTATTTGGATATCAACTATGTATCTCAAATTTAATCTGTCCAAAACTGCTCTCCCGATTGCTTGTTCCTGTGAAATACATTCTACTTGCCAGGCTTGCTATCTCTGTACTGGCTCAGGCCAAAAACCTGGGAGCCATCCTTTGTTCATCAACTTTTTCCATATCCCACATTCAGTCCACTGACAAGTCCTGCCTTCAGAATATACCTGGACCCTTACTACTGCTCACGACACCATTGCTCCCATACTGGGGAGCAAGTTCACCACTCCTCACAGGGTCTATTGAAGTATCCTTCCAGCTACTCATTCTGCTCCCTCCTCTGCCCCCCTCTCCTTCCTTAACACCATGCCCAGAGTGGTCCTTTAAAAGCAAAACATGTCGGATCATGCCACTTCTAAGTTCAAACATCCAGAGTAAATGCTATACAGGACTCTACACGGTCTGCCCTCCTCTTTCAATGACCTCCCTTCCATCTGTCTGTCCTTTAATCACTCTGCTCCAGCCACTCTGCCTGCCTGCATGTCCATCAGAGAGGTAGAAAACCTCCTGCTCAGACACTTTTCGCATTTGCTGTTTTTTATTTGTGCTGAGAAATCTTATTTTTCTCAAATGGCCGCATGGCCGGGTCCCTCAACTCTTCCAGGTCTTTGCTCATAGGTCCCTTCTCTTTAATTCCCCTCCTCCATGTACTCTCCATCTCCTCTCCCTGCTTCCTCCTCTCCTAAGGAGTTCTCACCATCTGAGGTCCTTGCCTGCAAGGATTTGCTGTTTAACATCATCATCCCAGGCTGTAATATAAGCTCCAGGAGGCAGGCACTGATGTGTGTGTGTGTGTGTGTGTGTGGGTGTGTGTGCTTTTCTCCTCTTCATCCCTCCTTAGGAGAGTGGAGGCACATGGTAGGCAGGCTGTGTGTTTTTGCTGAATGAATGGAGACACTGCAAAGATTAAAAGCAGGAGGAAAAGGGAGAGAGGACAGTGGGTAAAATTTTATTATCACGGTGCAAACACTTGCCCTCCTTGGTACATAAATGACCTGGGGAAATTGTCTAACCTCTCTAGCCTCAGTTTCTTCATCTGTAACATGGAATTATACTTACTGCATAGTATGTGAAGGATACATGTGGAAATGTTTGGGCGGGGTGTACGTTGTGTGGAGCCTCGTGTGGTTATCCATTTCTCTCCTCTCTTCATCTTCTTTTCGTCTCTGCCTCTTTCCCCCTTTTTTGCCTCCCTTCACCTGTAAGCTGTCATTCCTGCTGTGGTCCAGGACCCCACCTCATTCCTGCCAGTGGTTATGGCATCATTACCCCACCAGCCATTCCTGGGGCTGACCCGTGTCTCAGCTTCCTTCAACCCTAACAGCCGGGGCGGGATGGGGGTAATTGAGACCAGTCATGCATGACCCCTGTTCTGAGATGAGCTGTCACCATTAGCAGTTTATAGTTCTGAGGCATTATTTCGCCAGACGATGCAAAATACAGTCCTCAGCCATTTTTAAAGGGTAGCAGGTGGGGAGAGGGGAGGAGTAGCCCTGGAAACTCTGGGCTGGGGCTTTTGCTGCTCTGACAGTTTCTTCTTCCTGTTGAGAGTTGGTCTGGACGTAATCCTGAGATCTGCTGGCTGAGCTAGTGCAGATGGATTGCTGGCTCATCTTGATGCTAATTGCCCTGGGAGGAGGGGGCACTGCTGATGTGGGAGGGGGCCATGCTGGTTGGCTGGGCAGAGCCTGGGAACCCTGGCTGCTGTGTGCGTGTGTGCATGCCTGTGGGTGGGGAGGAAGGTGACAGGGAAATCCCAGAGGATGAGACGACTTTCTAAAGCCACCACCTCCTTCAGAGTGTTTCCATTCTGCCTGGGGATAAGTCTGCACTGGAGAGAGGCACTCACCGGGACGTGTTCATGCTGAGACCTGCCCCAGTGGGAAGGGAGACTCAGGAATCTCCCTGCAGGAGGGGGCGATGGGAAGGAGCCGAGGCGCTCTAGCCCTCTGTCCTGTCAGGTTAATGATGCTGAGATAGAATCTAAAACACCTCTCAGGAGAGACAAAGCACCCCTCTTACCCGAGCCCATCCTCACCCTTTCAAGCAGGATGGCTTTTTTTTTTTTTTCATGTTTAGCCCAAATTCCTCACTTGCCCACACAGTTTCAGGGTGAAATGATGCTCTTCGCAGGCATGCAAGTCAGTTCACATCAGAAGACCTTCACTGGGTGCTGATGTGAGCCTGGCATCGAGCTAGGTGTGGGGATGCCAGCCAGCTGGGTGCGACCCTCTTCCTTCTACCAGACACAGTGATCCTAGGTCCTCTCCTCCACTTACAGCTCCATTTCTGTGGCCATTTCCCCCAGTCCAAGCCCTAGGAGGAGAGTGGCAGTAGTGAGTCTCCCTGGAGCCCCTGATGGGACCAGGATGAGGAAGGGATCCCAGGGGACGCAGAGTGTGGGGGCAGAGCACAACTGAGGGAGAGAGCAGTGGGGCAAGGAAGGGTCTCCGGGGGGTAAGAGGAACAAGAAAGTGGGAGACATTCTGGGGAGACAGAAACAAAAACAAGGAACCTCATTTCAGGTCCTCCACCCAGGCCTCTTTAGGCTGTTCCCCACCTGTCCTTGCGGGGGCGCTCTGGGAAGGGCTGCGATTTGAACTCCGGAGACAGTGGAATGCACGGAGGCTCTGGCTTCAGCAGACATTTCTCCCTTCCTCCGGAGGGCAGGGCGGGGGCCTGATCCTCCCTGTATCCCTGCACCTGGCGCAGGGCGGGTCCTGGGAGAAGCCCAGCTGATGGAGTGAAATTCTGGAGCACCACCAGGAGGCACTTTCATCCCGCCTGCCTGGCGTCACCTCCTCTCTGGGGGCGAGCGGAGAGGGAGGGCGCAACTGCGCAGCACTGAGGGGGCTCTCCTGGGGGGTGCTCTGAAGGGGCATGCTGGCGCCTCTAGCTCATGTCCAGGACAGGGCCACCCTGGGATGGGAATTCCCGCAGGGATGGTCACCGGGCCGGAGCCAGCCTCTCTGTGAAGGTGGAGGGATCTTCCTCTCTCCTCCTTTACTCCACTGGGGTGTTTCCTGGGAATAGCCATCTGCGGGACAGAGGCGGCCTATTGTCATCTCTCTTTTTGCTGACCCCACGCTGGAGTGTCTGTAGTCTTCAGAGCTTTGGGTTTTAATCAGCAAGCAGCTTCCTGGCCCCAGGGTAGGTCCAGGGTGGCAGGGCTTCAAGTGGCAATGGAAGCCGTAAGGCCCTTGTCGCCCCATCTCCTCTCTTTCCCTGGGTGTGGATGTGCGTCCCTGAAGTCGCCGGCTCTCACACTGACTCTGCGTGTGCCTTGACTCAGGGCTGCTGATTCCTCAGCCTTGAACCTCACCCCCCACACCCGACCCTGCTGCCACGGGCTTCCTTGGCTCCTCTCAGTCTTGCTGGCTTTTGGGGTCCAGCTTACCTGCCCCTTCTCAAGGGACCTACCCGAGGCCCGTGGTCAGGGTGGGAGCCTCAGTTCTGTCCTCTTTCACAACAAGCCTGACATCTATAATTTCATGTCCAAGTCTGTATCCTCAGGTAGACTGTAAGCCCCAGAGGCCTGGATTGGAGCCAGGGCCCCAGTTTTGAAAGACAGTTTTTTTAAAGATACAATTCATGGATCATATAGTTCACTCATTTAAAATGTACAAGTCAATGGTTTCAGTATATTCCCAGATAAGTGTAACCAACACCATAGTCCATTTTAGAATATTTTCATCACCTCCAGAGAATCCTTTAGAATATTTTCATCACCCTTACCCCATCCTCTCCTTCCTCCAGGCCTAGGCAACCACTAACTTGCCTTCTGTCTCTATCAGTTCAGTTCAGTCACTTAGTCGTGTCCGACTCTGTGATCCCATGAATCACAGCACGCCAGGCCTCCCTGTCCATCACCATCTCCCGGAGTTCACTCAGACTCACGTCCATCGAGTCCGTGATGCCATCCAGCCATCTCATCCTCGGTCGTCCCCTTGTCCTCCTGCCCCCAGTCCCTCCCAGCATCAGAGTCTTTTCCAATGAGTCAACTCTTCTCATGAGGTGGCAAAAGTACTGGAGTTTCAGCTTTTGCATCATTCCTTGCAAAGAAATCTCAGGGTTGATCTCCTTCAGAATGGACTGGTTGGATCTCCTTGCAGTCCAAGGGACTCTCAAGAGTCTTCTCCAACACCACAGTTCAAAAGCATCAATTCTGCAGTGCTCAGCCTTCTTCACAGTCCAACTCTCACATCCATACGTGACCACTGGAAAAACCATAGCCTTGACTAGATGGACCTTAGTCGGCAAAGTAATATCTCTGCTTTTGAATATACTATCTAGGTTGGTCATAACTTTTCTTCCAAGGAGTAAGCGTCTTCTAATCTCTATAGGTTTCCCTAATCTGGAATTTCGTGTGAACGGAATCAGGTTATCTGGTTTCTGTGTCTGATTTCTTTACCTACCTTATGTTTTCGAGGTTCATCCATGTTGTAGCACACATTAGTACTTCACTCCATTTTATAGCCAAATAATATTCCATTGTATGGATAGATCAGATTTCGATCACCCATTAGTCCATTGATGGGCATTCAGATTGCTTTCACCTGTTGGGGATTGTGATTAGTGCTGCTGTGAACATTCATGGATGAGTTTTCATGTGGACATGTTTTTTTTGTTTTTAAATTTTTATTGGTGTATAGTTGCTTTGCAGTGTTGTTAGATCCTGCTGTATAACAAAGAAATCAGCTAATGTGTACATATATCTCCTCTTTTAAAATTTTGTTCTCATTTAGGTGATCACAGAGCGTTGACTAGAGTTCCTTGCATACAGCAGGTTCTCATTAGTCATCTGTTTTGTACATAGTATCAGTAGTGTGTGTATGTTAGTCCCAGTCTCCCAATTCATCCTGCCTCCCCTCCCCTCCTTTGGTGTCCAGACGTTTGTCCTGCACGTGTTTTCGTTTCTCTTGGGTATCTACCTAGGCGTGGAGTTGCCGGGTCACGTGGTTACTCTAATGTTTCACATCTTGAGGAATTGCCAGACTGTTTTTCAGAGTTTACAGTCCCTCCTGTGGGCTCTAGGGACCATTTCTTCTGTCCCTACAGGTAGGTGCCACGCCTATCGTCCCTACTGGGGCTGCCTTGTTCACCACTGTGACACCAGCCCCTGGGTGGCCTGACCCACAGCAGGTGCTTGATAAATACATTGAGTGAATGAAAACTGAGTGGACGGGTCCTTTGGAATAAGACGCCCATAAACCAGTAACTCTTGCCTCTTCAGACTCTGTCCTTGCCCTGTTCTCTGTGAACATCTCTCTGACCCCCCTGCCCAGCATAATCATCAGTTGCTTTTTCTCGTCACCTCCATCCCCTCTAGCTGTCACCACTTATGACTCCTCTCTGAGGCTGAGTCCCTCCAGGGTTCTGGGGGTGTTATAGTCACCTCTCTATCACCAACTCCTAATGCAGGGCTTGGCACCGAAGAGCTGCCCTGTGAGGCAGGGCTGTGCGGTAAGGGAGTGCTCAGGACCCGAGAGCACAGGGGGGCATCTATGGTGGGGAGATTGTTACAGGGGTCACTGAAGCAACATGGAGCATTTCAGGGCCCCTCTGAGGGTGGACTTGCTGCCACCAAGTCTCAGCTCCAGGTCTTGGGGCTGTGGAGAGGGAGAGGCTCCTCGAGGGTGCCCCTCCCTGGCCAGGCTGCTACCCAGCTTCCCTGTCAGCCCCAGGCCTGACTCTGCCCTGCTTCGAAGGTAGGCGTGGTGCACATAGTCAGGCTGCGGAGGCAGAGGCCAGGCCTGGAGGTGAGTACAGACATGATATAAGGGGCCCCACGGGCTTTCTCTAGGATGTATGCAGGGGACCCTGTGGTGAGGAGGCCTGTGGGGAATAAGACCATGGTTTTCAACATGGCAAGTGACTTGTGAACTCTTGTGGTATGATGCACAGGCTTTAAGTGTAATTTCTATGGGTCCACACTTACTCCACAGGCCACTTGCCAATCATTCACATGTAATTTTTCCGTTTGTTTAATAACCTCTGTTTCCACTCCCAATGCTCCCAACTGGCCCCCAGGCCCCCAAAGCTGTTCATCAGTTTCCCTTCAACCTCATTGTCCTCAGAGCAGGGCAAACAGTCCTGATTCCTATAGCCTGGGAACAGTTTATTGGGAACAGACAAGCCCAGAGGCTCATGGAAGAAACACAGATCTTGGGGTGGACAGGAGGCAGCACTATTGGGAGGCGGTGTGCTCTGGGGAGGTGAGGTCAGTTCAGCACCCTCTCCTCCCTCACAGTCCCTGAGGCAGAGCCTCCAAGCCTGCTGAGGCAGCTCCTTATCACTGTAGCCAGGAAAACATGCTCACATCAGACCCAAAGCAAGAGGAACTCAAGGGAGAGGGAGCTGGCAGGGGGTGGCCATGTACAAAAGGCATGGGCGTGACTGATTCCATTGAAGGAATAATGTCAGCTCTTGATTGTCCCCTTGTTTTAGGCATTTCTTTGCCATCAGCTGCCAATATCAGCTCAGGAAAGAGATGTATTTTTATAGGGCCAGTTCAATACAGCTGAGCAGGTAAATCTATTGCTTAAAGGCCATCTCCTGATTCTGTGTGCTGAGAATAGCGTTGACAGACTCCGCATGATCCTGAAATCCTGGCATTTGGCTTGGGAATTTGGGATGGGATTTTGGGGTGTCTCCTTTTGATATTTGCAACAGTGCATGTATTAGGTGGGCGCTAGAAGGAGTTAACTTTTCTCAGGTTCATGAGAGTCCAAGGTAAGAGAGGAGGAGCACGTCTGGGGGTGAGGGGAGGCAGAATTTGCGCGGCAAGTTCCATGGGATGATCCACAGAGCAGAACTGTGATGTGCCCCTTTGGCCTCCTGGGGAAGAGAAGTGTTAGGGGGCCATTGCCATTTTCTCGGTCACACTGGAGCCTGACTGTAAGCAGTCCAGGGAGACGGGAGATGTGTGTTCTTCCTTTGTACCCTACCCTCACCTGAGGGCCTCGCTCAGGGTCTGCACACAGCTAAGTGAAAAGAGACTCTCAAAGATACCTGAGGGGCAGCTCCCAGCGAAAACCCAAGGGGAATCTTCGATCAGTAGAGAAAGGTGGGATCTTGGAGCAGCCTTGCCTTGAGCCCTGGTTGTGGGGGACAGCATCCCAGCTTGGAGCTTGGGCGCTGTCCTCTGGGCTACTAGCCTCTGGGGCTGTACTAACACTTGTGGCAGGAGGTGCTGCCCCCAGCCCCTAGCTTCACACCGGAGCTCCGCCTGCTCCCACAGACAAGGAGCCCCTGGGGCTCACAGGGGATGTAGATTTCACTAGTGCCCACGATGCCGCAGCCCCCACCGCTCTTGAGGACAGTGGTGCTCCCTGGACAGTACACAGGTGTGCTGACCACACGTGGCTCATAGAGGATGGCCCCTTTGGAGCTGCTCACGGCTGTGGGAACAGGAAGGGGTGTTCAGGGCCCTGCCAGGCCAGGCCCCGTGTCCCCACCGGCCCCGCACCTGCTGTCGTCATGTCTAAGGACACCCCCACCCCAGTTACC
The DNA here is from genome assembly GCA_006410675.1 of Oreotragus oreotragus. Taxonomy (NCBI): domain Eukaryota; kingdom Metazoa; phylum Chordata; class Mammalia; order Artiodactyla; family Bovidae; genus Oreotragus; species Oreotragus oreotragus. Next base: position 116,252 of record SJYX01000403.1, on the reverse strand, counting down.
AACTTCCAAGTCTCCTATTGTTGTTTAGTTGCTCAGTCGTGTTCAACTCTTCTGTGACCCCGTGGCTATAGCCCGCTAGGCTCCTCTGTCCACGGGGCTTTCCAGGCAAGAGTACTGGAGGGGGTTGCCATTTCCTCCCCCAGGGGATCTTCCTGACCCAGCGATCGAGCCTTGCGAGAGGAGTCACTTGTGTCTCCTGCACTGGCAGGCAGACGCTTTATCATTGAGCCATGGGGGAAGCCCAAGTCTCCCGTTCCAGTCACGTAAAATGCTTAGCAGTCCCCACGTGTCCTTCTCTTGCCCCAGAGCCCTGCCTTCTGCTTTACCCTCTCTTTCTATTTGTCTGCAGGTGTGCATGCATGCTAAGCTGCTTCAGTCGTGTCTGACTCTTTGGGCCCCTGTGGACTGTAGCCCACCAGGCTCCTCTGTCCATGGAATTCTCCAGGCAAGAATACTGGAGTGGGCNCCCAGAGCCCTGCCTTCTGCTTTACCCTCTCTTTCTATTTGTCTGCAGGTGTGCATGCATGCTAAGCTGCTTCAGTCGTGTCTGACTCTTTGGGCCCCTGTGGACTGTAGCCCACCAGGCTCCTCTGTCCATGGAATTCTCCAGGCAAGAATACTGGAGTGGGCTGCCATGCCCTCCCCCAGGGGATCTTCCTGACCCAGGGATCGAAACTTTGTCTCAGGCATCTCCTGCCCTGGGAGGCAGGTTCTTTATCCCTGTCACCACCTGGGAAGCTCCCTATTTGTCTGCTTCAAGTCTTGTTTCTCCAGGAAAACATCCTCTCGTCTAGATGGTGCCTGGCAGACCACGCTGGGTGTCTGCTCCTGCTTCTGACTCCTATAGACCTGGGCAGCCCTGAGGGAGAAACTCTCCATCCACCCGGAGCTCTTTCCTTTAGGGTGAGGGAGGCAGGCTAAGGTTTGGGCAGAGGCAGTGTGGTCTATGTTTGGGTGGATCAGTTCCCAAGATCCCAGAGCCCCTGCAGAGTCCTCAGTACTCACAGATATTCACGGGTCCAACACCTTCACATAGCCTGGAGGTGACAGGGAAAGGAGACGCAAGAGAGGTGCATCAGAGAATGAGAAGAACACAGCACCCCCTGTCCCTGTCCACACCGTGGACCTGCCAATGAAGAGGGGCCGCAGACTGCATGCTGTCCCAGATTTCCAGATTTCCCGTGGATGGGCCGAGAGGCGGGCAGTGTCTGTAGCAGCAAGCAGAGGGCAGGAGCACATCCCTGACCCACCTCTGCTCCTCGCCCTCCAGCAGGCGCCGGTAGGTGGCGATCTCGATGTCCAGGCCCAGCTTGGAGTTCATCACCTCCTGGTACTCCTTGAGCAGGCAGGCCATGTCCTGCTTGGCCTTCTGCAGGGCCTCCTCCAGCCCTGCCAGCTTGCACTTGGCATCAGCGAGGGCTGCCTCACCCTGCTGCTCCGCCTGGGTCACTGCGGCCTCCAGCTTGCAGCGCTGGGGGAGGGACACAGAAAAGTATTACAGGGGCCCTGAGACCCTGGGCTGACTCTCAGAAGAACAACTACTCTTTTATATATCAATTACACTCCTAGATATTTATCTGGAAAACCAAAAATATAATATCAAAAAGATATATGTGCCCTATTATTCATAGCAGCACTGTTTACAACAGCTAACATATGAAAGCAATCTAAGTGCCCATCAACACATAAATGGATAAAGAAGAAGTGTCAGTCATTGTGAGATCACTGAAAATAGCATATATTGGTCTTTTCCTCCAGTTCCTGGGACAGAACTCCTCCAAACCTTGTAGTTTCTTAAGTGATGAGCACACCAGAGCATCCTGTGTCCAAACTTTGGTTTTTGACGCTGTGTCTGACGCAGAGTCCCGAAACCCCTTAGAATTTCCTGAGTATTGAGAATGTCTTTTGTTTAAATAAAGTGACTCTAGATGGGCTCCTGGGTGGGGGTTGGTCACCAGAAAAACCAAGCCTTGATTAGAAGCTGGGAATTTTCAGCCCACACCACCATTCTCCTAAGGGGGGAGAGCAGCTGGGAATGGAGGTGGCAAATGATGATGCCGATGTGAGGAAGCCTCCATAAAATCTCAATAGTAGAGGCTTCAGAGAGCCTTCAGGTTGTTGAACGGGAAGAGGGATGGGGAGAATGGCATACCTGGAGTGGGCATGAGAGTCTTGTGCCCCTCCCACACACTTTCCTTTATGCATCCCCCCCAGCTGGGTATTCATTTATATTCCTTATCATATCCTTTTATAATAAACCAGCACGTGGATGGGTGTTCAGTCATATTTGACTCTTTGTGACCCCACGGACTGTATCCTGCCAGGCTCCTCTATCCATGGGGATTTTCTAGGCAAGAATACTGAAGTGGGTTGCCGTTTTCTCCTCCAAGGTATCTTCAAGACTCAAGGATTGAACCCACATCTCCTGCATCTCCTGCCTTGGCAGATGGATTCTTTATTACTGTGCCAGCTGGGAAGCCCATAATAAGCCAAAAAAGTAAACTATTTTCCTGAGTTTTGTGAGCCACTCCAGCAAATTAATTGAATCCAAGGAGGATGGTCATGGAGCCCTCCAATGTACAGCCAACTGGTCAGGAGCACAGCCTGGATGTGTGATTGGCATCTGAACTGGGGGCAGTCTTGTGGGACATATGGGAACAGCCCCTAACCTATGGGATCTGCTGCTACCTCCAGGTAGGTGGTGTCAGAAGTGAGATCAATTGTGGAACACCCAGCTGGTGCTGCAGAGACTGTCGGTGTGGAAACGCTCTTCCCCGCTATCTGGTGTCAGAAGTGCTGTGAGTGTGACTGTGCAGGAGTGAAGGAGGGACACAGAAGGAAGAGTGAGCTCTTCCTACGGCCATGGCTACGTGCCAGGTTCACGTCTGCTGTGGGTTTCAGCCTAGAATTGTGACGTCTGGTTCCCCCAGGGGTTGGAGGCCAGTTCTGTCTGTGGCACTTCAGGGAGATCTGAAAATTTCCTCTTATGCCAAGCAATTACTTTGTGGTTAATGCATTTTAAGCATCTGCCTGGGCTTCACTAGCCTAGGAGGAGAGGGTGGGTCTGATTTTATGGACTCCATAGTGTTGCCTTGAATTTGAGGGTCATGGAATTAGAGTCTTTGGTTGGAAGAGGGTGTGGAGGACATCTTTTCTATACTCCCACCGTGTGAAGTATTCTTGCTCTTTCATCTTGATGAATACAGGCTGCCTAATCTCTGTTGCCTCACTATTGCTTGACCCTGCTTACCCAGCTGTGGATCAGCTCTTCTGAAGAAAGGGCTCACTCCCTCTCATGGGAAACAGTGCAAGTTTATTCCCTCCTCCTCGGGTCCCCCAGGGAGGATGAACCTGCCCTGTGCAACCAGGACCAGATGGCGGGTCAGCCTGTGATGGGCTCACCTGGGCTTTGACATTCTCAGTGTCTTGCTGCAGCCGCTGGATCAGCTTGTTTATTTCCAGGATCTCGTTCTTGCGGTCGCGGAGGTTGTCACAGTGATTCCCGGCCGTCAGCTGAAGCTCCTCATACTGCCGGACAGGGAGGTCAGAACCTGGGCACCCACACTGTGGTCCCTCCCAGCCCTCCTTCCCGCTGTCCCCAGGCTCTGCTCTCCTGACTTCCTGCATTGGGTACTCCGGATTCTTATTCTTGTTATGTTTCCCCAGCCCTTCTCCACTTCTCGCCCTCTTCTGGGCTGCTTCTCATTCCCGTCTCACCGCCCAGCCCTGAACCTTCAAGCTTATTAAATTATCCCCTAAGTTCCAAGCACGCCTCCTCTCTGTTTCACGGGTTCTGTGTCTCATCCTTTTCTCTCTGCCCTGGAATTTCCCTCCCTTTTGCTCCATCTGTGTGCTCTGGACCTTGGAGGGGATTTCTGCCCTCACCCTGGGGTACCTAACAAACCAAGAACTGAGAACGCAGAACATTTGCCCCCTCAGGGTAGATATATTTGCCTGTTCTCCCTCAAAACAATTGAAAACAAAATTCAATGTTACTTCCTATCCTGGCTTAACGCTTTTTTTTTTTAAACCTCTGCTCATAAAATCTAATTTCTTAATAGTGAATTATAGATTACATCAATAGACTTTAAAAAATTAGCCAACTGTATATTTTCTGCATATAATGCATTTTCTATGCAAAACAAGATAAGCATAAGTCACTCTCTTTGGTTATTGTGAAAAAACCAGTAGTTGCCTAATCGCTATCCACACTTCTTTTCCTCAGAACCCCACACAAAAGAATATTTCTCAGCTTTCTCTTCAATGAGGTGTAAACTGTTGCAGGGTGGGGCTTCTAGGAAAGCTGTTTAAAGTCAGTGATGATTCACCTGGCGTGTTCCTTTTGCCCTCTCCTCTTCCTTCTGCTTGGAATGCACATGTGAGACTGGTAGTATTGGAGCCACCTTAGGGCTTGAGGGTACCATGAGAATTAACGTTCTTAACAGAATGGCAGAATAGCAAGCTCGAAGGAGCCTGTGTTTCTCATGGTAACTTGGGGTCATCTATGGCAGTTTATTTCTGTACTTCAAGTTATTTGAGAAAAAAAGGTAAATCAAATTTGTTTTAACTATTACTATTTAAAATTTCTGATCTTCACAGCCAGGTACAATTGCTAAATAATAGAATTGTCTATTATTTAGATTAGTTATCTATCTAAGTCTGGTTCTGACTTAGAAGGATGGGTAATTAGGATTGTTCTCCTTAAGGTCTGATGGGTGGCCCAGGAGGGCCATCTGGCTGTGGGTGGGCCGCAGGCTGACTTACAGGGAGCTGACCCCAGGCTGGGGTTTCATACCTTGATCACCATGGATCTGCAGAAAAAGGACAGAGCATTTCTTGGGACATTTCCCGAAAATTGGTACCCACGGCCTTCAGAAAAATGTCTAAAGCTCTCGGGGAAGCTCTGCCGATTGCTGTGAGTTAGCTGTGTCTCCAGCCCCATATCCTGCCTGGTGCCTCACACCGGGGACACCTCCCCTTCATGCTTCTTGGCCTGGTCCTGCTGGCTCTCAGCCAGACACCCTTACCCCACGCTCTGCTTATGGAAACCACACTTGGCTTCCAAGATCCAGATCAAATGCCAGTGCTCCTGTCTTTCCATACACAGTTTGTCACTTCCGGCATCACCACGCTGTGCCCTGGGCCTACAGCTCGACCTTGGTGGCCGCGTCATGCTGCCTCGTATCCTTCTGGCTGTTTATACCTCTCTCTCCCATGGACTCCGACTTCCTCGAGGATGGGGATAGTCTGACTCTTAGTATTCTCATGGTTCCACACACCCCAGTAAGGCCCTCCTTCCCTGGCTACTCGTTTAAAAACTGAATTCCCACCACACTCGCTGTGCTTCACCCTGATTTATTTTTTTCCATGGCACATGTCCATCTAACATACATCCGCTGTACTTATATGTCCTGTTTGCCTGTCCTGCTCCTGCCTCTGGAGAATGAAAGTGATACTGAGGCAGCGATCATTGTTTGTTCTGCTTCCTGTTGGATCTCCAGCATCTAGAATGCTGCTTGGCACATGGTGAATGTGCAATAAACGAGTGAATAAATGAGTGAGTGAGTGAATGAATGAATGGTACCTTTCATACATGGGGTAGGTGAGACTGAGATGATAGTATCTGTTAAGTCAGATTGCCCTTGGGGGCACAGCTGCCCTCCCAGCAAGCCCCTAATTACCTAAGTCTGGGGCCACCTTAATCACAGTTTCTGCTCCACCACTAGTAACTATTTCATGTCATTAGCCTCCTCCCACACCCGGAAACTCTGAGCCCTCTTTGCCATCACTGCCAATTAGTATTCCTTGAATGCTCCTTAGGGAAGCACTTCCTGTGAGTCTATGAGTGTATAAAGCTGGGGAGCTCTGATGAACAGGTCTGGGCTGTCTGTGGGGTCTCTCCCACACTCATGGGGACCTGGCCTGAGGCTTGGTCGAAACAACAGAGGCTGGCGTGGCATGACTCACATTTTCTCTCCTGATTCCTGGAGGAGAGTGGTTCTGGGGTCTCCCAGGCCCTGCCCAAGACTCACCCGGCTCCGGTACCAGGCCTCTGCTTCAGCTTTGCTGCGGTTGGCAACTTCGTCGTACTGGGCCTTGATCTGGGCAATGATGTCATCCGTGTCCAGCTCCCGGCTATTGTCCATCTTCACAGTGACTGAGGTCTCTGAGATCTGAGACTGGAGCAGGTTCGTCTCCTGGCGGGGGACGGGGGAGCCCAGGTGAGAATGGGTGAGCTCTTTGAGGATAAAGTTGGTGAGGGAGAGGGGAAGAAATGAGGAGACCCAGCCCTGACATTCCCATGGCAGATTTGCCTGGCCGTCCCAGCCGTCAATCACCGACCTGCTCCAGTCCCCACCCTCCAGCTGCACTGAGAGCTAAGAGCCAAGGCGTGGGCCCTCTGACTTCTAGGAGTCTCTCTGCCTGAGACCCAGTTCCACAATGCCTTCTTCACTTGTCCACTTTTAAGCCACAAATATTCCCACAGGGCAGGAGCTTTCCCCGCCCATCATCCCTCCAGAGCTGTCCCCCGGCCTACCACCCGTGGGCAGCATGGCTGCAGGTACCTCGGTATACAGGGTTTTCAGGAAGTCGAGCTCGTGGATCAGAGCTTCCACATTGATCTCCAGGTCAGAATTTATCAGGAAGGCCGTGTCCACATCCTGCAGCCAGGAAAGTGACAGTCATAACCTGGGGCCACCCCTCTGCCAGCTGGGCCACCTCCTCCTGTTGCCTGGGCCACTGCTCCTCCCTAATGTCCTTAACCCCATCAACCCAGCCCCCACCCACCAGCCAGAAGGGCTCTTCTGGCCCCAGTGCCCACCCGACCCTGGGCACCTGTGTAGCCGTCTGGACAGTGGCACTGGAAGCCACTGGGCAGGTCCTGGCAGAGGCCTCCACTGAGGCACGGCCGTGAGGCACACTCGTCCACATCCTCGCTGCAGTCGTTCCCTGCAAGAGGCCCAGCTGTGGTTCCCTCGGCCCCCTCAGAGCCCAGCTGGAACTGGGCTAGGGAGACTGAGACCAGAGAGAAATGCTTGAACCCAGCTCGAGCATCCCTCCCATGCACCTGGACACTACAGACCTGCTTCTCTGGAAGTGGGGCAGGGGGCTCACCCTCAAAGCCCGGAGGGCAGCGGCACACGAAGCCAGCAGCCTGGCGAAAGCTGAAGTCACCTGGGAAAGTGGCCTGGACGCCCCCATAGAGGGTCGGATCCGAGCGCTGCAGGCACTGGCCCCCATGCTGGCAGGGGCCCACCGCACATTCATCCTCATCCACCTCGCACCGCTCGCCACTGTAGCCTAGGGACACACACATGGGCATCAGGTCACACGGGGCCACCAAGCAGCACTCCTCCACTGCCACCAGGCCCGCCAGGGCCAGGCTGGGACAGCAACTCAGAACACCAATCCGGATACTCAGGCAGGGGCACACAGGAGTGACCAGGTCCGCCTTCACCAGCATCATGTGACTAGTATCACCAGTATTTCTAGTATCACTGAGCACCCTGCTCCCGCAGGGCCCTGTGCCAAGGCTTCAAGGGCTTTACTCATTTACTCTCCTCACAACGGGCTTCCCAGGTGGCTCAGTGGTAAAGAATCCGCCTGCCAAGCCGGAGACCTGGGTTCGGTCGGGAGAAAGTTCCCCTGGAGAAGGAAATGGCAACGGACGCCAGTACTCTGATAACCCCACGGACAGAGGAGCCTGGCAGTCCATGAGATTGCAAAGAGTCAGACAGGACTGCACGAGCAAGCAGCAGCAGCGGCTCCCAACAACCCAGGAGTAAGTGCTATGATCAGCCCTGCTTCTTAGATCGAGAAACTGAGGCCCAGAGAAGCTGTAGTCACGTGCGCGTACTCTGCACCAGCGCACACCCGCGCTGGCATCCCAGGCCGGGCGGCTGCAGCCTGTGCCCCGCCCCAATGGGAGCGCGAGCGCGCATGCGCACACACCTGGCCAGCAGAGGCAGCGGAAGCTCCCGAGGCCCTCCAGGCAGGACGCGTTGTTCGCGCAGGGCGCCGACGCGCACTCCAGCACCTCCAGTTCGCAGCGCTCGCCCTCGTAGCCCGTGTCCACGCAGTCGCACCGGAACCTAAAGGGGGCGCGCGGCCCGAGCTGAGCACGTGCCCGAGCCCCCAGGCCCCTGCCTCCACCGTACCCTGCCTCGCGCCCCTCCCCGACCCCCGCGCCGGCCCACCGCGCAGCCTCCCCGCCCGGGGGCACGGCCTCCCGCTCACCCATTGACCAGGTCGCGGCACACGCCCCCGTGTGCGCACGGCTGGCTCTGGCACTCGTCCAGGTCCAGCTGGCAGCTGGCGCCCCCGTAGCCCGGCGCGCACACGCAGCGGTAGGAGCCCACGCCGTCCAGGCACGAGGCCCCGTGCAGGCAGGGCGCAGAGGCGCACTCGTCCACCTCCGTCTCGCAGGTCACGCCTGGACAGGGCCCGAGACAGACGGGACAGCTGCACGCCCAGAGGGAGAGTGGAAGAAGCCGAGCCAGGCTGACCCCAGACCCACTCCAGACAGTGTGACCAGCAGCGGAATGTCAGGATCCGGGAGAGAATTCGTTGGTGCGTCTTTCCAGAGCAGGTGTTTCTTGAACCCTCAATGGGAGTGAGATGGAAACAACACAGACCTCCCTGCCCCTAGAGCTCACTGCAGTCTAGCCCGGGACACGGGGGATTAATCAATATTACATAAATGAGGATTGATTTTTTTTTATTTTGATAAGAGCTACTGTGGGTACGTGCTAGATCCTGTGACAGCGAGAGTCAGGGTCTTAGCCTGGGGAATCGAGAAAGATGAGAAGGCATTGGCTAGACTGGGATAGCGGAGAAGGCAATGGCACCCTACTCCAGTACTCTTGCCTGGAGAATCCCATGGGTGGAGGAGCCTGGTTGGATGCAGTCCATGGGGTCGCTAAGAGTCGGACACTACTGAGCGATTTCACTTTCACTTTTCACTTTCATGCTTTGGAGAAGGAAATGGCAACCCACTCTAGTGTTCTCGCCTGGAGAGAATCCCAGGGGTGGGGGAGCCTAGTGGGCTGCCATCTATGGGGTCGCACAGAGTCGGATACGACTGAAGCGACTTGGCAGTAGCAGCAGCAAACTAGGATAAGGGGCTGTGTGGGTAGTTGGATTCCGGGGAGACTGTTGGTGAAGACAAGGGGAGAGTGGAGAAGGTGGGGAAAGAAAGGGGTGGTGACAGGCCTTGGGGCCAAGTAACACGATCCAACCTTATCCTAAAAGTTTTAGGCGGCTGACTTACAGGGTCCTTTCTGCATTTTAGAAAGCTCACTCTGCTGACTTTTTGTGGAGGGTGTAAGGAGCAACCCCAGCAAGGAGAGGCACTCCCCAGTGAAAGATGCTGGACCAAGGTAACCAGCTCCTTCGGGTTTCCCCTGTACCATCTTGCTTTTTTAATTAATTTTTTTAATTTAAGGACAATTGCTTTACAGAATTGTGTTGGTTTCTGCCAAACTACCGTCTTGCTTTTAAAACTGAAAGTCCTGTGTCCTGGGAACCCTCTCAGTCCTGGACAAAATTAAATCAGTTGGGAGACTCTTGTGGGAGGGGCTGTGTCGATGAAGGGCGATAGAGGAGCTCAGAGGTTGGAAATGTGCTGCCGGAGTTCATTACGGGTCCCACTTGCCATCGAACACTCCAGTGGCCCTGCCTCTGCTCCCTCAGTGGGATTGGTCATGGGGGGCCAGGGACCCAGCTGGCTCCAGCTGGAACCTTCCCCCATTCCCGGCTCAATGAGCACAAAACAGAGCCCCTCCTTCGTGTGACCCAGCCCCACTCCCACCCTCTGTGCCAGGGGGAGCCAGGCCCAGCCTGGAATCCCAACCTCCCCCGCCTGGCTCAGAGCAGAAGGAGGAGGAAATGAATCACAGCAGATGCTGCCCCCACTCAGATCCTCAGCTCACCCAGAAAGCATTACCCAAAGCGTCAGCACTGCACATCCGGGCACGCACACACCTGCTGGCACCCCCCTCCCAGACGGTTCCCACAAATGTATTCAGGGAGCCCAGACACCCGTGGATGCTGGCAGAGACAGAGGCCTTTTGCATGACCTCCTCACACGTCCACAACTAATCTGTCCAGACACCTGCACTCTCCCGTGACAAGACAGGTACACAGAACCCACTTCCGAAGTTTCCTTTTCATCTGTGCGCCGAGATGTCCCTCCACAACACGGCTCCTCTCCTGGAGCCCAGCCCCCAGTCTGTATGCCTAACTCTGAGTGACCTCAAACTGCCCTCTGCAGTCAGAGGGAGTCATCTGAATTCAGGAACCCAGAGTGTCCACACTGCAGGCTCCCGGCTGCCCTAAACCCAGCCTCACCACCAGACCTGTCCCAGCTGTGCGCTCCTTCCCGACGTGCAGGCAGTCGCTCCAGGTTGCTCTCAACTTGGAGCCTGGATGGGACTGGGACAGGGACATACTCTGGAGGAGGGAACTGTCCCCCTCAAGACAGCAGAGATCCCTGGGGGTACATCTGCATTACAGTTTGAGCAAGACCACCAGTGTCTCTGCAGGAGCTGTGGCGAGGGGGCTACTCACAGGGGTGGGGGGTCTGCATGACAACCTGAACCATGCCAGGGGTGTTCACGCTCTCGAAGCATCAGATGAGCCACCAAATGACAAGTCTGGAGTGAATCGATACTGGAAATACTGTCTAGACGTGTCCTTATTAAAGCCAAACCAGGCCTATCTGTGCTCTAGTCCCAGGGACGCCTGAAGGGTGTCTCCGCCCCCAGCATCACCTGAACCCCACAAGGGACTGAAATAACATTGGTCCGGTGCCTGTTCTGTGCCAGCACCGTGCTCGTTCTCACCCATGTTCTCATCCAGAGCCTCCAGGGCAGCCTGAGAAGCATCAGTTCTGCAGCACGACCGAAGAGTGGGTGCACCCCAGAACCGCCAGGACGCCTAGAGGGAGTCTCCACGCTAAGGCCAAAGCCAGATTCACCATTTGGCCTCTTTGAGTCGCTGACGGGGCTGACACTACACATGCCTCCGGGGACAGCCTGGGCCGTTACCTTCATAGCCGAGGGGGCAGTGGCACTCGTAGCGGTCAGCCAGGTTGTGGCAAGTGGCCCCGTGGTGGCAGGGCCGGGACGCGCACTCGTCAATGTCCAGCTCGCAGTGTGGACCCTGGAATCCGGGCACACAATAGCAGCGGAAGTCGTCAGGCCCTGGGCCCTGGGGCACACACAGAGCGCCGTGGTGGCATGGCTGACTGGCACAGCCCCGGGGCTGCGGGGGCATGCAGGTGTAGCCAGCATTCTCTGTAGCCTGGCACTTGGTCCCTGGAGCACACGGGTCTGAGGCGCAGGCGCCCAGGGTCTCCGAAGGCACCGTCCCTGCAGAGAGAGGAGACTGGCTGGGCAGGGTGGACAGGGCCCTTCCTGGGACACCCCTCTCCCCACCCCCAGGCCCATCCCCAGATCCCAGAGTTGGTGAGCAGTGGAGGAGGTCGTCGGGACTCAGGAGAGAGGGCCAGGGGGTCTACAGACAAGGTCCCAACAGGCACCCAGATCTGGGAATGGCTTGAGGAGTGTCTCCTCCATAAAGGAGGACCCAGGCTGCCTGCCTCCCCAGGCAGAATTAGTGAGCAGACGCCCCCTGACCCTGTGAGCTCTGTGCTCCAGCGCCCGCGCATCCCCGCAGCACCCCTTGCAGGCAGGCCCTGTCGGGCCCACTTTACAGGAGAGCGGGTCCAGGCTCAAGTGTGAAAGTGAGGTCTCTGGCCTGAGTCCTGGCTCAGCCTTCAGGGTCCGTCCGCGGGCTCCAGCCCCACCTGGGGAGGGGTCCCTGGCCTCCCACTGCCCACTCCACCACTCCCACTGGGGGTCTGGTAATTCCATCCCTCCGTGAAACTGGAGATGGAGGACTTCAAAGACCCCTCTGCCCGCTCCACCCCGCTTCCCCTCCCAGAACTTCTCACCGGATCCACCATCAGTAAATGTGAGCACTGGCCGCGGTCACAGGGTACAGGGCAGGTAGTGAGAGGTGCTGACCAAACTCCCGGCTCCAGCCACTGGACACATCTCCATGAGGCAGAGCTCCCTCTGTTAGAGGGTCACCTCCCGATCTGCGGCCCGCCTCCCTCCCGCCCTCCTTTGCTAAGAGCCTGTCAGTGTCAAGCTGGTGTAAGAACTTAGAAGCTGTGAAGGCAGAGAGCCCTGGGTTCAAACCCTAGTCCAAAACAAGCTGTGAGACCTCGGGCAAGTCGTTTCTCCTACTGAGAGATGATAACTGTACGTGCCTGGTAGGATGAGGGTGGATTGAAAGCCTTGGGACAGCAGTCAAGTGCCCACACGTGCAGAGAACTCCATACGTGATGGGGGAGGGGAACGGCCTCCAAGAAGGAGGCACACCCTCGCACCACCACCCCCCCCCCGCCCCCCGCACCTGGTGCTCCAAGGTGCC
>SJYX01000403.1:72049-96254 GCA_006410675.1 Oreotragus oreotragus | reverse complement strand
AACCCCTCCCCACGACCCTCCCCCCTGCCGCTGAAGCCCCCCTCCCCACATTCAGTCCACCACCAACTCCTCGCAGCTCTTCCTTCGCAGAGTCCCTTGGTCCCCCCAACCCCTTCTCTGCACGCCCACACTGCCACACACAGCCCCTCTCACCTCAGCCCCCAGGCTAAGGCCCCCATTCTCACCACCCCCTCACCAGACAAACTGAGTCTCTTCTATTTCTCCCCTTTGCCTACATATTCGCCTTTGCTGTTTAAAACTCCAGAAGCCTTCCTACAGTCCAAGGCAGCCCATTACGGCAGCTCTAAGCAGCAAGCTCTCCCTGCTCTACTGCTGGGAAGTCCTTCTTGTTGTCTAACCTTATAGTCTCCTGCTGCACTTAATGTTTGCTTGCTCCAGGTTGGAGAGGGGAATAGTATTTATTTGCGTGGAGAGGAGTAGTTCTTTCGAGGACCTGGACCCAGGAATCTAGGTCATCTCAAAGGCACTACAACATCAAAATGCACCGCATTCTCCCACTGCCCTCAGCTGCGGTGAAAGGAGAATCCCCTCACTGAGAGGACTTCCTGAAATGAGCAGCTGGCCCCTGCCAACTCACCCCTCATGCCCCAATTCAGTGACCATGGACTCAGGCCTCCCAGGCCCTCTGCTGGGCTCTGTATGTGTCCCTGACACCCCAAGGGCACAGTCTGGAGAGACAGACCTGAGTAATTGATGGAGCTCCAGGCTACGTGGGCGGGATGGGCGATGGCCCGCAGCGGTTCTGGGAAAGGAGCCGCGGGTGTCATGCAGGTCATGGGCAGCGGTGGCTCTGTGTCCTTCAGCGCCTGGAAGTGCTCAGAGGGGGAACTAAAAGCCCAGGCAGGCCCTTGTCGATCCCTGCCCCATCTCCACCCTCTGGTCTTGGTCCTTATGGGGTGGGGGTTGCTTCTTGGTTTTTACAAGTGAAGTGTTAGTTGCTCAGTCCTGTCCGACTCTTTGTGAGTCCATACGTTGCAGCCTGCCAGGCTTCCCTGTCCATGCGATTTTCCAGGCAAGAGAACTAGAATGGGTTGCCATTTCCTCCTCCAGGGGGATCTTCCCGACTCAGGGATCGAACCTGGGTCTCCTGCATTGCAGGCGGATTCTTTACCATCTGAGCCACTAGGGAAACCCTGGTTTCTGGAGCTCCCCACCAAAATCATCTTTAATTCTCTCACCTCTCCCTGCTCCACAAGGAAGCCCTTCTCCACCCTGTTGGGAAAAGTACAGTCTCATCAGCCGAACAGATCCAGGTTTGAGCCCAGCTCTGCTACTGACTAGAGAGTGACCCCAGCACGTGAATGCCTTTTCTGGGCTTCAGTTTCCTCACCTATAAAATGGGGGTGATAATGAGCTGAAGCAAGTACTTTATTCTGCTTCTCAGAGATCCAGGCAGCCCCAAGCAGAGAACAGGAGGACCCCAAGGTTCCCACAGCCCCCTGGGTTTCTGGATATACAGACACAAACACCCGCATTTTTACAGTGAGCTCCGGGGTCAGAAGGGTGCCTTTCTGAGCTCCCATTCTAAGCCCTACTTCTGCTTCATTGACTACACTAAAGCCTTTGACTATGTGTGGATTCTTAAAGAGATGGGAATACCAGACCGCCTGACCTGCCTCCTGAGAAACCTGTATGCAGGTCAAGAAGCAACAGTTAAAACTGGACATGGAACAACAGAATGGTTCGAAATTGGGAAAGGAGTACGTCAAAGCTGTATATTGTCACCCTGCTTATTTAACTTACATGCAGAGTACATCATGTGAAATGCCAGGCTTGCGGTATCTTTTAGTTGCAGCATGTGAAATCTAGTTTCCCGACCAGGGATTGAACCTAGGTCCCCTGCACTGGGAGCATGGAGTCCTAGCCACTGGGCCACCAGGGAAGTCCCACAACTGTCTTTTCTGAGTTGTTCTGAGAGTTGGCTGCGGTCACTGCAAGCCCAGCTGACCCCGTGCTCCTCCTCACCAGGAGAACGCTGAGCCTGGCCTCTACCTGCAGCTCACTTGCAGAGGTAGCAATTACCCACTTTACCAGATCCTCAGAGAGAGCTGGCCTATTTCCTCTAGGCTCCAGGGAGCTCTTCGCCCACTCACTGCTCCCCAAGGCAACAGAATCAGGGTCAAGGGTTTAGTCTGGTCAGAATGACTCAGTTTGATGAGAGACATCAATCCATTAAAAGCTTCTCTGTGTTTCCTGACGCCTGAGCTTCCGTTTTCCTGCAGAACTCAGCCGCTGCACAGGCGCTGGATGCTGAGCCTGCTGCCTAGGTTTCAATCCCACTTTGTCCTGCACTTGTCATGTGACTTTGCGTAAGTGGCTTGGCCTTTCTTGGCCTCAGTTTCATCACCTGTAGAATGAGAATATCACTTGTCCTGTCACAATTACAAACACCACACAAGTTAATGTCTGCAGAACACCAGGTCAGTACCTGGAACAGGGTACTGTGTGTTTGCTAGTGGTGTTAAAATACCACTTGGCCTCATCCTTCTACAACAGCTCCACTTTTAAAATTCAAAGTCCTAATCTTGAGCTGCGAAATATGTCTCCTGATCACCTTGTATCCATGAAGAAAGGCATCGCTCCTGCCGAGAGGGCTGACCCCACCACACCCACAGCCTTGCCACATCTCGCCTACAGTCTGCTTGAGTCGTCCCCTCTCACTTGCACTCTCTGGTCCTTCCTTGTCACCTGCTTCTGTGGTCTACTCTGAACTTCTCTTTTAGAAGAAGCACCTGGAATGAAACATATCCTTCAAGGCCTCGAGCAAACTGACACCTTCCCTGGGAAGCCTTCCTGGGCTGCTGCTGCTCTCTCACTCTCTTGGGCTTCCTCTTCCCTCCTGCCTTATACCACGCTGTAGCTGTTGGTGTGCATACCGGGGTATCTTGCTGACTCTACCAGGACATCTAGAGGGAAAGAGCCAGATTTTTCTAACTTTATCAAACCCAAACTGCCCAGCACAGCATCTGACTTGGACTAGACATTGGGTGGGTGTGTGTCCCCAGCATGGCTCCACTCTGCTGAACCCTTATTCTTAGTTATTCACACTCTTTGGAGACATGCTTCTCTCAGCCCCTCCCACCAACATGAGAGGCTCACCCAGGACCACGAGACAATTTATCTGGGCCACAGCTTCTTGAAAGAATCACTGAGTCTGTGAATTCTTGCAGGTGATGATTTCAAATTGGACCAGTAGAGTATATTAGCCCGGATGTTACAAAGAAATGCCGAGGTGGGACTTATCAGGAAGAAGGAACGGCAGGGGTCCAAGCTGGGAGGAAGGGGCTTGGGAATCTGTTTGGAGGCTAAGAAGTGTTCAAGATCTGTTAAGGGACTGCTGGAAGATGAGGCACAGCAGGTATGAAGGCAGAGCCCTGGAGCACTGGAAACAGCAGGAGAAAACTTGTTTTACATGAAGAGAGGTAGAGCGTGGTGGGAAGGGGGATGAACACACATCTAAGATCTCAGAGCTTGTACAATGTGCCTAATGGGTAGTAAGGATGCTCTGCCTCCATTATCCCACCTGACTGTGGAACCCCCAAAGGTCTACATTTTCAACTTCCCATTTTATGGATAGGGAAACCCAGTGCCCAGCTTGTTTATGTCACTTGCCCTAGGTGCCCGGCTGGGTAGCAGTGGGGCAGACTCACTTTTTCTTGTAGCCCTCCAGCGCGTCTTGGAGGCAGCGGAACTCTGACTCCAGCCGGGCTCGGTCCCCGGTCAACAAATCCAGCTGCCTCTGGAGGGTGGAGATGTAGCCCTCGAAAAGGGGCTCGATGCTGCTCGGGCAGCACCTCTGCTGCTGCATGAAGTTCCACTTGGTCTCTAGCAGCTTGTTTTTCTGTTCCAGGAACCGGACCTGCAACCAAGAATAGGATGTCACGGGGCGGCAGGGACCCTGGGGACCACAGCTGGTGAGAGTAAGTGCTGGTGCAGGCAGTGGAGTCCGTCTGTGCTCCGACCTCCATCACATCGCTGCTGTGTCTCTGTCTCTCCTGCCTGGGGCGGCTTAGGGGACCCCCAGCTTCCACCAGGGGTTGTGTTGTAGTGGAAACAGGTCTGCCTCAAGAGGCCTGGGGTGGTTCCTCCTTCCAGCCCTGCCTGCCTGCCACCAGCCTTATAACCTGGGCCGAGCCACCCAGCCCCTCAAGCTTGTTTTACTGCCTCAAACTCATACTTAGGATTGCATAGGGAGAGCTTTGTACATCTTCATGCTAATGGAAGCTGGTGAGGCTACTGGAAATTGGGGTTTCTAGAATTACAGCCCAGGGGTGCTCAGGGAATAAAGCTCAAAATTCGGTCTTAGCATTCATTGCTACTCTGGACCATCCCCATCCTACATGGCCAAGTCCAAACCATGTCCCTGCCACAGTAACGCGGAGAGCTGCTGGCCTCCCCTTCATTTCCGTGGCTTGGAGATCAAGGTTAAGAGACACTGAGTGAGTTGGCCGTGGTCACCCAGCTAAGCTAGTTACTGGCCGGGCACACACTGTCTTCAGTCCTCATCCTGGGATTTTGCACCTTGTGCACCGTCTCTCAAGGAAACAATAGAGGAAGTCACATCATCTTCCTTCTGGTCAAAGGCTTGGTCAGCAGAAGGCCCCCAGCCTCCCAGATGGAGATGTGATGCAGCTGACGATCAGGGCTCACAGTGTTGGAATGAGTTTACAAGCAGAGCTTAATGAGCTTTCAAGATAAAATTGTAAGTTTAACATTTTCCATTTACTAAAACAAGTTCCTTTTGGGAGCACTTTTGTGAGTTTTACCTCCTTTAATTCTCCCTCCATCTCTGCCCATTTTCCTGGGGCTGGGAGTCAGAGTCCAGCCCAGGACTCTGACCTAAACTTGGGATCACCAGGAACACCAGCTTAGCCCTCGGTGTGTATCCTGATCCCAAGCGCTTCCCTGGAATATAGGGGCAGGCCCAGAAGCAGCTGAGGTGACCGGCCAGTTCAGCGTCTTCCAAAAGCAGCACGCCACCCTTCTCTTAAGGCTTTCAGAGCCGTGACTTGGGGGCTGAAAGATGTGACACTTGGTCATGGCCACTTTGGGTCCCTAGCTCTGACTGCTCCACCTTCTCTTCATCACAGACCTAAGCTGATGGCAAATTCCAGGGTCACAGTGCCAAGGGTCTCACCCCAGTTCATGTCATCGGAAGGAAGCTCTTTCATTAAAGCCTCATCAGAAAGGGCAGGTCTCTGCCTCTGATTGCCCCATCCAATATCTATCAATCATGGCCTTGGGAGTTCCTCTTATCGTCTGACCTCAGGCCCTCTTGGTGAGTTTATCAGATAATATCCAGAGAGAAAGATAACATATTATAAAAAAAGACAGACAAGCAGAAATGTCTGCTGCTGAGCCTGATCTAACCAGCTTTCAGCGTCTAGGGGTCATGGAGCAGCCACACCGGCAGCCCCAGATTGTGGCTCCTGCGACCCCCACAAGGTGCTGTCTGCCTCCCATGGCCCTGCACCCCGGCACCCACCTCCTACCTTGTTGATGAAGGATGCAAAGCGATTATTGAGGCACTTGATCTGCTCCTTCTCGTCCCTCTTCACCCTCTGGACAGTTGGATCGACCTCTAGCTCGAGTGGGACCAGCAGGCTCTCATTGATGGTTACAGGGGCTATGCAGGCAGAAGACCCACAGGCGGTGCCTGCTCGATACCCAAAGCCAGGCAGGCCACACCTGGAGGCCACCCGGGGCTGCCCGAAGCCCACGTTGCACAGGCTCCGGGAGCCGAGGCAGTCCAGGGCGTGGAAACTCCCACTGCCCCCAGTCCGGCATGGCCCCTGGCTCACTGCATAGGGGGTGACCACCCGGGGGAGGACAGCCGAGCAGGAGCTGAAGCTCCGGCTGCCACATCTGAAGCCCTGCTGGAAGGAGTGGCACGACATGGTGGGTGTGAGAGGCGGAGAGATGGTGCCCCNGGCTCACTGCATAGGGGGTGACCACCCGGGGGAGGACAGCCGAGCAGGAGCTGAAGCTCCGGCTGCCACATCTGAAGCCCTGCTGGAAGGAGTGGCACGACATGGTGGGTGTGAGAGGCGGAGAGATGGTGCCCCGGCGGGAGGACAGAGGCGGGAGTTATCGGGTGAGCTCAGCCTCTACCCTTTTATCTGGTCAAGGATGGAGGGCCGAGCTGGGCCGAACCCCAAATCACCATGAAATCAGGTTTATGAGCTTGGCATATTGGGAGCTGCTAAGTACCGAGGTGGATAATTAGGGTAGCAGAGAGCAAAGGGTAGGAGCCAATTGTCCATGCAGGTTGGACCCATAAAAATCCTATTCGTCCTCTTCCTTGCTTGCAGGGGTGATGAAAGGGGCCAACCAGACAGATATTGGGTTGGCCGAAAAGTTTGCTTGGTTTTTTTCTATAAGATGGCTCTGGTAGCACTTAGCTGTCTTTAACTTCATTTGGAATACTTTTGTTCAATTGTATTGTGACAGCTGTGGTTGGACCCATAAAAATCCTATTCGTCCTCTTCCTTGCTTGCAGGGGTGATGAAAGGGGCCAACCAGACAGATATTGGGTTGGCCGAAAAGTTTGCTTGGTTTTTTTCTATAAGATGGCTCTGGTAGCACTTAGCTGTCTTTAACTTCATTTGGAATACTTTTGTTCAATTGTATTGTGACAGCTGTCATATCAGCGTGTGTTAGAAAAAACTTACCAAAACTAGTGAATTTTTGTGTAGCCGTTTTAATATTGAAGATGGAAGGAAGAAGCATACATTTTTGGCAAATTACGCTTTATTATTTCAAGAAAGGTAAATTCGCAACTGAAATGCACGGAAAGACTTGTGTAGTGTATGGAGGAGGGGCTGTGATTGACTGAACATGTCAAAGGTGGTTTGTGAAGTTTCGTTCTGGAGACTTCTCACTGAATGGTGCTTTGTGGCCAGGTAGACCAGTTGAAGTTGATAGTGATCAAATCGAGACATTAATTGAGAAAAATCAACATTCCATCATGCAGGAGATAGTTGACATACTCAAAATAACCAGATCAAGTGTTGAAACTCATTTGTACTGGCTTGTTTATGTTCGTTGCTTTGATGTTTGGGTTCCATATAAGTTAAGTGAAAAAACCTTTTTGACCATATTTCTGTATGTGATTCTCTACTGAAATGTAATGACAATGTTCCTTTTTAAAACAAATTGTGATGGGTGATGAAAAGTGGACACTGCACAATAATGTAAAATGGAAGAGATTGTGGGCCAAGAGAAACGAACCACCACCAACCACACTGAAGGCCAGTCATCATCAAAGAAGATAATGATGTATATATGGTGGGATTGGACGGGAGTCCTCTGTTATGAGCTCCCTCTGGAAAACCAAATGATTAATTCCAACATATACTGCTCCCAGTTAGACCAGCTGAAGACAGCACTCAGTGAAGAGCGTCCAGAGTCAGTCCAGAGAAAACACAAAATCTTTCATCAGGGTAGTGCAAGACCATATGTTTCTTGATGACCAGGTAAAGACTGTTACAGCTTGGACAGGAAGTTCTGATTCACCTGTTGTATTCACCAGCCATTACGCCTTCAGATTTCCATTTATGTCAATCTTTACAGAATTCTTTTAATGGAAAAAAATGTCAATTCCCCGGAAGAATGTAAAACACATCTGGAACAGTTATTTGCTTAAAAAGATAAAAAATTTTGAGAAGATGGAATTATGACGTTGCCTGAAAAATTGCAGAAGGTAATGGAACAAAATGGTGAATATGCTGTTCAGTAAAGTTCTTGGTGAAAACAGAAAATGTGTTCTTTATTAATATTTTTACTTAAAAACCAAAGGAACTTTTTGGCCAGCCCTATATGTTGGTTTATTCAGTTGCCTGGCCTCAAGGAAAGTTAGAGGTGGGACTTTAGGCCCTTTTGTCGGGGTGGGGCAAAGGGTATGAATTATCTACCTGGGTGCTCTTCTCCAGCAGATCTTCCCAACCCAGGAATCGAATCGAAGTCTCCTGCGTTGCAGGCAGATTCTTTACCAACTGAGCTATCAGGAAAGCCCATCCCAGAGCAGCCAGGTAGATAATTCTACCCTTTGCCCCACCCCCACAAAAGGGCCTAAAGTCCCACCTCTAACTTTCCTTGAGGCCAGGCAACTGAATAAACCAACATATAGGGCTGGCCAAAAAGTTCCTTTGGTTTTTAAGTAAAAATATTAATAAAGAACACATTTTCTGTTTTCACCAAGAACTTTACTGAACAGCATATTCACCATTTTGTTCCATTACCTTCTGCAATTTTTCAGGCAACGTCATAATTCCATCTTCTCAAATTTTTTTATCTACCCACTCCAGTATTCTTGGGCTTCCCTGGTGGCTCAGCTGGTAAAGAAACTGCCTTCAATGTGGGAGACCTGGGTTCGATCCCTGGGTTGGGAAGATCCCCTGGAGAAGGGAAAGGCTACCCTCTTCAGTGTTCTGGCCTGGGTCACAAAGAGTCAGACATGACTGAACCATTTTCACTTTCACTGCTCTGGGATTAGAGGCCAAATTAGATGTACTTGAGGATACTCTATTTTCCCAAAGTGGTTTCCATGTTTTTCTGCAGATGCTTCAGACCCAAGTAACCCCATGGGCTCCCAAGTGGTCCTAGAAGCTCCCTAGAAGAGGGAGGGAGGCTTTGGGCATGAGAGAAGCCTCCCTAAGCAGGCTGGGCCCTGGCCTTCTCAGGCCGGGTGGGGTCCTGACTCTGAATCAGCTACCCACCCCTCATCCTTCTAGGACTCCTGAGATAGGAGGCTCCAGACACAGACTCTTGTCTCCAGGGGCCTGGTTAGTCCAAAGGAGGCTTCAGGAGACTCAAAAGGGGGTGCCTTGTGCTAGAGGAGGGGAGAGGAAGGGATGGCCTCCCTAAGACTCTTTGGGCCCCAGATGGCTGTTAGCATAACTGATGGCATCTTGCCCCTTACAGTTCCTCCTGTCCTTTCCCTGACCTGACCTAGGACCATACTGTGTGGTAAATCACTTCTTTGCCATCAGGGGCTTTGTGGTTAATAGATATTGCTTAATAATCGTTAAGGCCAGGTGGCCCTATGCTCTGTTGATCCTCAAGCAGTGATGACAACCTTCCCTGAAGTATTCTGGGGCCCATAAGACTAGTAACCTATTCATAAACTTTGACTTGATATTGCATGTCCTGTTTCAAGCAGCTGTCCCTGAACCCCAAGTTAAATATAACATTATCCCTGTGGCCATTTGGTGGTGTAGAGTGCAGCTGCGAAAGCTTCTGTGTCGTTGTTGGCCAGATCTTACCGTGTGAGTAAGTTACCCTGTAATAAACTTATCCATTGATGATGTGGAGCTGCTTGCCTTTTTTTTTTTTTTTGGCTTCAAGATACCTTCTCAGTTAGGTGGGCATGTTTTGTTCCCTCCATCCTCCAACAGGCCCCCCAAGTATGTACTGATGTCAGTCACTGGGTCAGGGCTCCTTTCCCTGTCTCTGCCCTCCCCATCCTGAGCCTCCCAAGGATGGTTGCTCTGACCTGAGGACATTTCTGGGAAGGGTCATTGCCCTCAGGAATTGTTCAGGTGGAAGCAGGTTACAGGCTTTCTCCCCAGCACCTAGGACACAGCTCTTTGCTGATGCCGAAATGCCTTCTTTCCATCAGTCCCATCAGTGATGACACTGTAGCCAACTTGTCTTTCCCTTCCACACTGTGGCCTTTTGCTAGGTTAAAATCAAGTCAACAACAATAATAGTAAATCATTTACTCGGTGCCTACTATGTGTTGGAACCAAACTGAGCTATACATCCATTTTCCCATTGAATTCTTATGATAACCATGATATAGTTTCTATTTTATGGACCAGGAAAGTGAGGAGCAGAGTGGTGGAGTAAAACTCCCAAGACACACAGACAGGCTGGGATGGGCGGGGATCCAATCCCAGCGCTTCTGATGTCATTGCATTCTACTGCTCTCGTGGGGAGGAGCCTGGGTTAGGACTCAAGGATCTACTGTTAATATGCATTGTATCCTCTCTGTTTCTTGGCTTCTTCACCTTTGGATTAGGAGACTGAACTCAAACATTCTTGTGCTTGGCAATTCTTAGTCTAACTGTGACACTTCACACTGGCATCTTGTGCATTGTCTTGGCTTCGGTCCTGGAGCGCTGGCGAGGGAAGACTGGGGCTTGGGGAGGTAAGGGGTGTAACGAGAGACTCTGGGAAATGGCAAGAGGCAGAGGCGAGTGGAGGTCCTGGTGCACGATGTCCAGGGGAAGGGATTCTCATTCTGCCCTGGAGGAAGCCCTGCCGGTGGATAGAACCTGCTCCCACAGAACTCCATTTCTGAGGTCGTCCTCTGAGTGCGGGATAGGACACAGACTCAGTCAAGACCTAGAGAGCTCGGTGACATTTTTATTGAAGCAATTTGAGGAGATAGGCAGGCACCGGAAGCAGGAGAAGTGTTCTGTCCATGGTGGGAAATGCAGGCCTGGACTGCACTCAGCATCTTTGGAGGCACCAAGATCAGCTCTAAGCAACCTCAGAAAGGACTGTGGCTGCCAGGGATCTGGGTCAGACAGGAGGAAGCTCCTGAAGGAATGCCCCAGCCCAGAGCTTGGCAGCTGGAATGGATGCCTGTGGGCCCTGGAGGGCTCTGGGATGAGGAGCAAGTGGGGTGCCTTTGTGGGAACCTGTTTGGAGGCAGAGTGATGAACAGGCAAGCTGGGGACTCACAGGCTACTTCCCTGCTCCCGGTGCCTCTTGTGATTCAGTGTATGGGGGTCAGCAAAGCGGTGGGTCTTAGGCCTGGGGGCCAGGGGCCTTGGAGGGGAGGCAGTGGGGCAAGGGGCCCTTTAGCTCCTGTAACTCTTGCTGGACGAGGTCTTGGAGATGATGCGCACGCTGGAGCTGGTGCCGCTCATGCCGCGGCCGCTGGTGGAGCTGAAGCTACCGCCGCCGCTGCTGAAGCCGCTGCTGCCGAAGCCATAGCCGCCCCCAGTCATGCAGAGGCCGCCGCCCCCGCTGTAGCCCGAGCCCCCGGAGGAGGAGACCACGGCTGTGGAGAGAAGGCACAGGGCACGCTGGCAGCCTCGTCCCTGGGCCTTATGCCCAGGCGCCTCCCTCCCACAGGCTCCCTGGGGAGCCTCACGGTCCCCATCACCCGCTGCCTCAACGCACACAGGACGTGGCGATTTTCATAGCTTGCCCAGCTGTGACCACAGAGGTTTCTTTGACAGGCCTGAGAGGATGCCCTTACTATGATACTCTTATTTTTCAGGGGAAGAAACAGGTGCAAAGACACCAAGTGGCAGGCCCAAGGTCATACCTGCCGGAAAGCAAGGCTTGGGCCCCTGAGCTGTGTTCGTCCCTCCTCTCTAGCCGAGGCTTTCCCACTGGGTGAGACAGGAGGTGGGCATCACAGGCTCCCAGGTGGGTGGGGCCTGAAGGCTATACAGGTGAGCCTTCCCCAGACAGGAATCCCCTCTACTGCCTCCCTGAGCGGCGATCCTTTTGTTTCTGCTCAAATCCCTTCTGCAATGGGAAGCTCCCTGCCTTGGAGTGCAGCTCCCCACATCCTGTGGAACGTTTGAGGATGCCTCTTCAGCCTCCCCTCTCAGTGTCTGATTCTCCAGGCGAGGCATCCCTGTTCCTTTAACTCACTAGTCTCCAGCTCTCTCTCATCCTGGTTTTCCAGCCTCCATCCCAGGGCTGGACCCACGGGGGCCCCAGGGAGCT
Organism: Oreotragus oreotragus; assembly: GCA_006410675.1. Taxonomy (NCBI): domain Eukaryota; kingdom Metazoa; phylum Chordata; class Mammalia; order Artiodactyla; family Bovidae; genus Oreotragus; species Oreotragus oreotragus. The sequence continues at coordinate 84,542 of SJYX01000403.1, read as the reverse complement.
CTCCATCCCATGCCCAGTACTCCACACTCCATGGATGCCGCTGGAGCCTGCTGGGTCCTTCTGCAGAATGAATCCCCCGGGCTTCCTTCCTGGGACCTGAGGGCAAACCTCTCTGCTTTCTTGTTCAGTTAATTTGCTTCAAGTTTCAACACAGGTCTTTAGCTTTTTAATAGCCTCTTGTTAGTTTGAATTTCTGCCAGAACTAGCTGAGAAATCAGGTGTTCGGATGAGAGACCCGTTGCTTTGTGAGTAGTCCTGTCCCATAACTGAGGTCCTCAGGGATTTGGGTGGAGTGGATTTATGACTCCACCATGAACCTCTCTTGACCCCACTGGGAAGAAGGGCCAAAGAAGAGAGGGGTCTTCACAGAGCATCTCAGAGAATCTTAATGATATCCCTGCCCCTGCTCATTCACTATCTGTTCACCAAAAACGATGCTGTTAGCTTCTGTTTTGTCTCCCACTTCTCTGTCATCCCAAGACATCTACTCACAGATATTCACGGGCCCGACACCTTCTCCGGTGAGTCTGTTGCAGGAGGGGAGAGAAAGACATATTTCATTTGCTGAGAAGTTAGAGAACCCTGGGTTCTTTGTGTTTAAAGCTATCAGCACAGGGGGCTGGCTGTGCTCTTGGCACTGTGCTGAACAAGACTTTTAATCATCCTATTAGCTGTAGGAAGCTGGTGTGACTCTGGGAGGGGACATTAGAAGAGAGATCAAATTCAAATATATGGCAAAATGGGGAGACAGACTCGTGCTCACTATATTGGGAGGGACAGTCAGACGGTAGGCCTCTCTGGGCAAACACAGAGCTCCTGAGCCTCGCCTTGTCCTGAGTGTGGCCTCATTGATCACAGGCCCTGGGCAGAAACGACCCTGCTGATGGCCTTCCAGGTAGTCACGGACCACCTCCTCCTGACACCTTCCATCCTGGCCCCTGCTCTGGGTCCCATCAGAACTCAGGGAATGACTTCAGGACGCCGCAGGAGATCATCTGAGTTTTAGGCCTGTTACTCTTCTGAGCATTTCTGTTTGGAGCCTGACACTGTGTGGATCTTGGCTGCTGGGGCATTGCTACAGTGCTGCGGTGGCATCTATCTGAACCTCGGCAGGAGGAGGAGCTTGCCCACCTGCACTCCTCGCCCTCCAGCAGCTTCCTGTAGGTGGCGATCTCGATGTCCAGGGCCAGCTTGACGTTCATCAGCTCCTGGTATTCACGCAACTGCCGCGTCATGTCCTGCTTGGCCTTCTGCAGGGCCTCCTCCAGCTCGGCCAGCTTGTGCTTGGCATCCTTAAGGGCCAGCTCCCCACGCTGCTCAGCATCGGCAATGGCAGCCTGGAGCGTGGCACACTGCCAGGAGGACACAGGAATTTATGAAATTGTCCACAAGGAAGGATGGAAGATATGGGCTTTAGGTTAAAAATGTGGAAGAATTTCCTGAAATGGATTTCATGCAAAGGAGGTTGGAGTATCATCTTTAAAAATAAGATTAATCTATGTTCTCCTTGGATACTTTGTGACTTAAAATGGAGAAATGGTTTTCAGGGTCCTGTTCAATATGAACTTCTCTGAATTGTGGGTAAGTAAAAAGTGAACCAGTTTTGCCATGTATGCCTCCAGAGGACAGCATCTTTCCAAGAGGAACTGATGTTGGATAGATCTCAGAAAGAAGGTCCTGGCCTCCTTGGTAGGGGCAGAAGGCTACAAGTTTATATTACTGGACGATCATTCATCTGGGGAGAAATCTCTGCATGGGCTGAGGCAGGGGAATGGATGAGATGGCCAATGGTTCCTCAGCCTTACCTGCTTCTTCACATTTTCAATCTCAGAGCGCAGCCTCTGTATCACTCGGTTCAACTCAGAGATCTCCATCCTGGTGGAGCGGAGGTCTTCCCCGTGCCGGCCGGCAGACCGCTGCAGCTCCTCGTACTGGGGGTCAGGACACGGAGGAGAAGGGGCGGTGAGGCCAGAAGGTGGTGGCTTCCCAGGGCCCAACAGGGCTTCTGAGGCAACGCTTAGAGGCACCTCCCTTTGCACGCAGCTATCTCCATCAAATCCATTGCACTGCCTCTTGGCTCTGCCCCCCACTCTCCACACCCAAAGTCCCCACTCCACAGTGGGCCTCCCTATACCCTAGTTTGGCCCTTCGTCTTCATATTCAGGTGTCTCACCCTCGCAAACTCAGCCTCATTTGGGGGTGCTTGTCACTTTCTAATTTTAAAGCTCATTCATATTTGTTTTTTCCTGGCACCAGGTCTTGCATCCCCAGGGACTCCTCAGCTCTAATCTGGAAAATGTCGTTGGGTAACCCCTAACCAGCCGTTGCTCAGCCTCTCAGCCCCAGCTATTTCTACCTCTCATCTCTGGATGCAGGAAGCTAAACCTACCTCTTGCTCCCACCCTCCCTCTCTCGCGCCTATTAGTGCTAGTGGCCGGTACTGTCCAGCTGTCCCTTGCTTCTCCTCTACAAGGCATCAGAGGGGTGTTCATCCTCCTCGGGGCAGGACTGACCACCTCTTGCCTTCCTCTGGCTGTTCCCCCAGGTCCTGACGATGCTGCCTGAGGAGTGCTCTGACAGAGTGAGCCCCAAGCTGAAATCAGATCTCTCCAAGTCCGTCAGACTGGGAGGACAAGGCTTTTTATCAAATCTGCCTTTGAAATCTCAGTTCTCTGAGGCTGTTTCATGAAATTGACCTTGACACCTCACCTTGATCTGGTACCAGGACTCAGCCTCGGCCCGGCTGCGGTTGGCGATGTCCTCGTATTGGGCCTTGACCTCAGAGATGATGCTGTCCAGGTCTAGCTTGCGGTTGTTGTCCATGGACAAGATCACGGAAGTCTCAGAGATCTGGGCATGAAGCTGAGCCAGCTCCTGCGAGGAGGTCCACATGGGAAAGCTGAAGTTGGGTGTGTTTGTGTGCTTATGTGTGTGTGTACCTGCTTGTGTGCTGTGTGTGCATGTGTGCACTCATGCATGTGTGTAGGGAGACTGCCTGGCACCCCAGAACAGACCCTGGCACTGAGGGCCTCCCTTGCACCGCAGGACTGAACATAAAGGGCTGGGGGAACAGTAGGCAGGTCACCAGGTTAACATCTGATCTCCATCTGCACGGAAGGAGCAGCAGCTCGGGGAGCTGTAGCCAAGGCACCCCAGAAGTCACTCCCACTGCCAAGGGCACGCACCTTGTTATAACCTGTCAGTTCTGCGATGTCTCATATTCTGAGAAAATGCAACCTTTCACTCCAAATAAAGCAATTATCTTGGGAAAGAAAGCTGAGTCAGAAAGAGCTAGAAAGCTGTGCTGTCCCAGCCCCATTTCCTAACCTTGCTTCTCCCTGCTCCCCGGGGAAGGGAAACGGAAACCCCCTGGAAACAGTAGAAAGACCTGAAAAATTCAAGCCTAGAATCTGCCAAGCCGGTTAGATGGCACCTCTGAGCCTCAGAGAGACTAGTCCTACTACTGCCTCCTGTGATTTCTGTGAGCGTTAAATACATTCACATTTGTTTGTATGGGGCTTCCCTGGTGACTCAGATGGTAAAGAATCCTCCTGAAAGGCAGGAGACCTGGGTTCGATCCTTGGGCGGGAACATCCTCTGGAGAAGGGAATGGCTACCCACTCCAGTATTCCTGCCTGGAGAATTCCATGGACAGAGGAGCCTGGTGGGCTATGGCTATGCAGTTGCAAACAGTCAGACATGACAGAACAACTAACACTTGTATAAGATGTGTTTTGAAGCAGAAAATCCACAAGTAATTTGTTAATGATGACTTTACACAGTCATCTGAAAGAGTGGTTCCCAAAATGTGATCCTCAGACTAGCAGTATCACCATACTGAATCACAATTGGTGCTCTCACAAGATCTTTAGGAGATTCTAATGAGCTATAAAATTTAAACATCACTGATCCAAAGCCCAAATCTTTAAGCAACAATATCAATTGTTGTTAATTCCTTTCTTTATTAACAATTGGTTCAAGCATTTCCTAATTCAAGAAGTTATTCTTTTGTTGCTGTTCGGTTGTAATTTGCATTTCCAAAATTGTTTTTCCTGATAGCTGACGTAACTAGGGGAGTCTCAGCCTACAGGATTGCTGCTCAGCATTGGGAGCCAACATCACCCTGGTTTTCAGCATTGAAGTGAATAAGCAAAGAAAATGATGGGTTTTTTTTTTTTTTTTGCCCCCAAGTGGGTGGTCACTGAAGCCAGTTGAAGACCCAGAGCCCATGTTGCTGCTCCTGGAACATGACCAGATTGTGTTGGACATCACACACATGCAACCCCATGAGCGTATTACCTGTTGTTACCAGGCCTACTTGCAACGCACACAGCCCCCTGCATCCCCACCTCCACATCACTAACCTCATCTCGGCTGCTCCCCACTCACTCATTCTACACCGCTCACATGGGCCTCCTTCTGGCATTTCTGGATCCTCAGTTCCTTCAGGTTATCACCCACCATCTGCCTGCCACTGCTCCCTGTTGTCTATTTCTCCATCCCCTCTCTTATTGGATTCTCTCCATGCTGCCCATCTCCGGGAAGCTCCAAGAACTCAAGGCCTTGATTGCATTTGCCCAGCGCTGTGTCTTGCAGCCTTGAGCTCTGCGTTGGGCTTATAGAGGCGCACAGCAAAACGCCTTTTCAGGGGAGCCAGTTCAATATTTTGTGTGCTTCTAGAAGCACCTGAGGGCTCACTAGTTGCCACTTGATCTGCATAATTACATCATCCTGCAGTTGCCATGGGAAAAGTAACAGGTAAATCTGAACTGGGCTGGGTGAGCTGGGTTGCTCAGATCATTCTATGGAAACTGCAAGTAATTCGTTCACGGCAGCTCTTTTGTCTGACCAACAGAACATTGTCGAATTTCTCACCTTATCTGATCCAGCTGCCCTGGGAAAACTCACATTCTCCCTTGGTAGGGGAAGCAACATCTACTCCATCAGTTCCAACTCAGGCATGGGGTGAGGAGCAGAGGGGTGACCAGGGAGGGGGCCAGCAGCCTCTGTGCTCAGCTGCGGCCCCCAGCCTCCAGCCTTTCTGGGGGGAGCCCCCGGCCCTGCTTACCGCTTCGTAGAAAGACCTCAGGAAGTTGATCTCGTCCATTAAGGCTTCCACCTTGGCCTCCAGTTCCACTTTGTTCATGTAGGCAGCATCCACATCCTGGGCACAGAACATGCAGTCACTCCAAGTCCTACCCTTCCTGGGTTAGCGAGCCCCTCTGTCTGTGAGTTAAGCTGGAGGACTTTGGCTCCCAGGGACAAGAGCATTTCTCTCTCCCAGGCTACGGATAGAGTAGAACTTACAGGGGGATCCAAACTCTGTGTGGACCAGGTTCTTGGGGATCGCCCATCTGCTCATCAGCTGGTTTCTACGTGGAGAAACCTTACATGTCACCTCCATGCAGTGAGGACAGCCTGATTCATCCTGGGCCCTTGGGCCTCCGCTGCCTGTGGCCTCACCTTCTCCCTGAGGCGTCCCCCCTCCTCACACTCTGTCCCTGCCTCCCCTTCCCACATTGCTGCTCCCGCTCTTCCTCCCTCTCCAGATTAGTTTCAGGGCTGGATCTCCCCCTCCTTCTGCCCATCCACACTGAGAGGAAAGGTTCACAGTTTCTGGAGCTGGGCCCCATCCTATGGCCATTCCTGAGCCTGACTTGAGGTCGCACAGACTCAGCTCAGCACAGGGCCCATTTTGCTTCTCCTTTCCCTGCATAAGATCCACGTTGGGGAGGGGACTGGTGTTAAGATTTATAGCTCGGACTTGGGTGTCCCGGATCCTGACTCGCTTCTGGTTATCTGGGTAACCTGGGCCAACTTATTTAACCTCCATGCACCTGAGTTTTCTCACTTCTAAAGTAAAACGTGCTTCCAAGATTGGTTATGCAAATTAAATAAAGCCTCGTATACAGGGCCGCAGGCTGATGCGGCAGCTGTCACTCCTGGGAGGGGCTCCCTGGGCCCGAAGTCAGATCAGGGCACCCCTGTCTCCTCACCTTCTTGAGCACCACAAACTCGTTCTCAGCTGCTGTGCGCCTGTTGATTTCCTCTTCGTACCTGCAGAGAGAAGGAAGTGGATGGATGTTCAGAGCGGGGCTTCTAGGAGTGAGGTCCAATGTGGGGTGTGGGTGGGAATCCAGAGCAGGCTTGGAAAACACGCCGCTGAAGTGTAGCTCTCCTACTACACGTGTTGCCCGACCCCAAATCCATCACACGACCACCCCTGTCCAAACAAAGCCCAAACTTGAACCAACACAAGACAGAGCTGCCCCTCTCTCTTTCTGAGGTCTTCCTCACAGCGGTATTCTCAGAGGTCCCATGAAGGGGCGTGACGCTCCCTTTTACCCCACGGCCTTGCCTAAGCAAGAGGAGGGACAGAGATCAGTAGAGGGGCCGGCTGGGCCAGGCCGGCGCCTGCACCCCACGGCGCCCTCATGTTGCCTCACTGTCCTGTTCTCAGCTGCTGATCCGCTGCCTGGGAAGCAGAGTCTTTAGGCTAATAAGAGACCTCCCTTTTGTCCCCTCCACCAAGTTCTCATCTTCAATTTGCCCCTGAGCAGCAACCCCACGCTCCCTAGTCCCCCCACCCCACTGATCTCTGGGAAGGAAGCCTCAAGTCTGCTCTAGGTAACATTCCCCACCCCACCTCTTAAGCATCAGAGGCTTGGGACGGCTGGGCTATGGAGGGGGCTTCATCCTTTCTCCCTGCTGGCTGAATAACCCAGGGCAGGTCCCTTAACCTCTCAGAGGCTCTTTCCCATCCATGAGTCAGCTTGTTGTTAGCTATATATGAACCCGCAGGATGGATACCACCAGACTCTCCCTCACTTTTCTATTGCACCTTTTGTCTACAGAATCTTCAGTACTGTGCCTTCTTCCAAGTTCTTTGGGAAAACGAATCTGATTTTCCTTATTGTTTCCCCAAACTGTCTTTTCATTAAACATGATCATCTTTGCTTCACCCAACTCCACGCAATTGTCTTTCTCTGTTTCTCAGCTCACAGTCCCTCTGGCCAGAGGGCAAGCCTCCAGTGGCCCTGCAGAGGCCTCTTAGACACCTGCCACAGGAACACTGCTGTCCTCTAACCAGCAGCACACTCTCCAACAGATCCCCCATATCCCTCCAATGTGCATCTTTTCTTCATACCCTTGAGCTTTTGGTCTCTTCCTCCTGAAAGCCTTCTTGGATTGAAATAGTTATCCCATATTTGCATATTATAAATTATCTGTCAGCATGTGCTTCTCTTTTCTATGTTTGCATCACTACATACATTATACTTGATCGTCAATATAATGAAAATAGCTAACACATGTTAACAGCTTACTATGCACCAGGCACTAGATACCCTATAGAGTACTTTACAAGCAAGTGTTGCTTTAATATTCTCAGGCTCCCTATGAGGTGGGTACTGTTAGTATCCCCTTAACAGACAAAAGAACTAGGACTTAGAGAGTTTCGCATTCTTTAGATATTGAGTCAGTACATGATTAAGCCAAGATTGTAAATCTGAGGATTTTGCTAGTGTCTACTGGCTAAGATTCTACACTCCCAGTGTGGAGGGATCCGGGTTCAATCCCTGGCTGGGGAACTAGATTCAATATGCCTCAACTAAGACCTGATATAGCCAAATAAATAATTTAAAAAATCTTAAAGAAAAATGATTGTCAGTCTGACTAGGATCTCTAGCACTGTTTAGCAGAACTTTCACCTTGATAGAAATGCTCTATACCTGCCTGTATGATGGGACCCATTAGTCATATGTGGTGACTGAGCATTTGAAATGTGGCTAGTGTCCTTGAGGGCCTGAATTTTAAATTGAATTTAATTTTAATTTAAGTTGTCTCATGTGGTTTGTGGTTAACATGTTAGAGCAACTCTAAAATCTGGGCTCTCATGACCTTATACAAACAAAAACTGGTTTGGCCCAAGAACAAACATTAAAACTAAATTAAAACCATAGAAATAAGAAATTATTTGTATTTTTAGATATGAGCACACCATTATGCTTAGCAGGGTGTGTGTGTGTTTCCAGGGAAAAGGCAGTAGTCACACCTCCTTGCTCTTCATACCCCAGCCTTGGCCAGGGTTGGGGTGGATACGTGAACGTTGTGTAAGTCAGCAGTCAGACTGAGGTGAACAAACATGAGCACGAGATTCTTTGGGTTCAGTTCATCACTAATGCGTTGCTACTTTATAACCCTGGATGGGTCATTTGCTATCTCAGAGCCGCACTTTCCTCATCTCCAGAGTTTGCAGGGTTTTATGTATGATGCTGTGTGCCCATATGAATTATCATTTCTAAGCCCAGCCCCTCCCCCAAACCTCAACATTCTTTTTTTTTTTTTCGGCTGCACAGTGCACGTGTGGCCTGCAAGATCTTAGTTAACCAGTCAGGGGTCGAACCCCTGCCCACTGCATTGGGAGCATGTAGTCTTAACCGCTGGACCCCTAGGGAAGTCCCTAAGAGTCCCAGTTCTTTTCCTGGGTCCACCTCTGTGTCTCGAGTGTGTGCCCTGTTCGCCATCGGCTTGGGCACTTCAGGAGGGCCCAGGGCCTCCCCCGGAGCCTCGGGGCTGAGCTGCCACTCACTTGTTCTTGAAGTCCTCCACCACTTCCTGCATGCTCTTCAGCTCCACCTCCAGCCTCGAGCGCTCTCCCCCCAGGCTGTCCAGCTGCCGCCTCAGGTTGTTGATGTAGCCTTCAAACATGGGTTCGAGGTTGGCTCTGGTCGCTTTATGCTCCTGCAGGAGGCTCCATTTGGTCTCCAGGACCTTGTTCTGCTGCTCCAGGAACCGCACCTGCCACCGCCAGAGGTGAGAACCCATGAGCATGTCTTTACAGCCGTTGCCTCGCAGAGGGCTCTGGGATACAGGACCCCCGACAGTGCAGTGGAGAGCCCTGCAAGATCTCAGAGTCCAGGTGGCAGGCTGGACTCCTTGTTCTCAGGCTGGCAGGAGCCTGGGATGTAAACAGCCAAGCCCATGTTGGTGCAATGGGGCTGGGAGACTGGCTAGTTGCTGGGTTTGGAGGTGAGAGTGGGCAGGAGAGCCAGAGTGCCGGGAAACTATCTGAATACATCAAACCATGCTGATGTGTGGTGGCTGAAGAAAAGAACACTCCACCCTGTTACTGAATGAGATCTTTGGTTCCCAATAAATGGGCAAGAGGTTCTCGGCAGAAAATTCACCCATTTGCTTTTAACATGATTTCTCTAGATCTAGAATCTGGACTCAGTTGCCACCACAATCCAGGAATGCTGGAGTAGATCACTCTGGAGTCACCTTAGGGGAATCTAGATACAATTTCAGCCATGTCCCTCATGAGCTGTGTGGCCCTGGACAAGCCTCTTCTTGTCTCTATTCTCTCAGACCTCAGGTTCCTGTGGTCTTGTGCTACTAATCTGGTTTTCCTGAATTGCACTCAACTGCTCCTCAGGCTGGGAGACAGCCTTGGGAACATGTAGAATCATTTTCTCTAAACCAGTCCTTCTGTTGGGAGCAGCTGGAGTGACACACAGCCTCAGAGAATGAAGAAACAGAGCCTCTAAGACTTTGGATTTGGCAGTGTGCCTCCAGAGGGTCTTTAACAAATGCATCCCACTCCCACTTTCTCTTCCATTGTCCTGGCTCCAAGTCCTCCCCAGCCACATGCACTCATTCCCTAAGACCCCTCCAGATGAACTGTGGAAAAGCAGGGCCCACATCCTTCCCCTCAGAACTGGGCTCCTGGAGATTTCACATCTGTTGGTACAAACATGACATCAAGCGGAGGACATAGGTGATAAAGGCTTCAGCAGTCCCTGTGGTTACATTTATACATTCAAAGGTCTGAGTCCATATGATGAGGCATTTCATAGCCTGTTAGACCTGCAAGAGGACTTTGGAGTCCATCTGTTCAACCCAACTGAGGCCTGAGCATTTGAGGATTCTCCCAGCAGGAGAGCTGAGGACAGGAGCTGGTTGCCCCTCAGTTTAGCAGTCTTTCTTTCAGACTCCAAGATCAGAGCCTGAAAGATCTAGATTCTTGAGCTGGTTTTTCTCAGACGAAAACAGTTAGCTCCAGTGTGAACTGGCAGTACTGCACACCGGAACTGGGGAAACCCTTAGAGTTCCAGGCCAACAGCAGGAGAGAGTCAGGTCTGATGTCACGACTTTCCTCTCACCAAAAGGAAAGTCTGAAGCCCTGAGTGCCTCCCTTGCCAATCAAATCAATAGTGAGGCTGTCAAGGACTTGCCTCAGTTGACTGGCAGGGAAAAGTGACCTCAGCCTGTGAGGTGAACTTGTAACCTTCCATTTCTTGATCCTCTGCTCTCTGAATCCCTTTTGCTGTCTAACTTTAAGCCAAATTCATGGCTATCCATCAAGAGAACAATATTCTCACAGTGGGTCAGACATCTCTGGTGCCCAAAGACGGACATTTTTCTAATCTCAACAAGATGGGAAACCACTTCTTCCACACTCCTGGCCCCCAGGGCCTCAGAGAAGAGCAGAAAGCTGAGATACTCCTGGGTGCCACCTGTTCTCCTCGTGGGAACCCCATAGCCCTCTCACCTTGTCAATGAAGGAGGCGAACTTGTTGTTAAGGGTCTTGATTTGCTCCTTCTCCTCCTTCCGTACCCGCTGGAGGGACGGATCAATCTCCAGGTGAAGGGGGGTCAGGAGGCTCTGGTTGATGGTGACCTCATGGATACCTCCAGCGCCAGACATCATCCCACCTCCAAATCCACAGCCACTGCCAACTCCTCCCACTCTGTACCCTATACCCCCAAGACCCAACCCATAGCCAGCACCCCCGAAGCTGGTCCGGTTGGAGCGGTAGCCACTGCTGATGGAGATTCTCTTGTTACCCCCAATGCTGTGGAGGCTCCTGGTTCCAAAGCCACCTCCAAAGCCACTCCCGAAGCTCTTCCCACTCTGGATCATGGAGATGGAACTGAAGCTGGGCCTGCAGCCTGAGAGGAGGTTGGCTGAGGAACCACTGAAGTTCCGAGAGCCCCCTGACTTGATGGTGATAGAGGATCGTTGGGTCATGGTGGGAGCCGGTGTCAGCGGGTCAGAGTGAAACTGTCACAGGGATGAGCAGCCTTCCAAGTCTAGCTCTCCACAGCTCTCCTTGACTTTTATCCCTTTCGAGAACTGGGCTTGGCCAGAGAAGATCAAAGACCACTCTGTTGAGTTCATCTTAATGGTATGTCTGGCCACGACCCATGTTCCTGCACTGCTCACCATCACAGGGAACACCCCACCCAGGGCAGGACCAGGCCTGGGAACTGGGACCTGGGGCAGGCCTGGTCCCAAGCCCCCACCCCCCCCCCCCACCCCAGATCATCCCATGCTCTCAGCCACATGCTGCAGATATTCCCAAGGCTTTCCTTCTCTTCCCCTTTTCTTGAGTCTTGGACTCTGAAACCATACAGTCTTCCCATTATGGTCACTTATGAGGGAAAATTTTTTATTGAGGATTTCATCTGTGCCAGACCATATGCAGGTCAGTTATAAGCATTAAGTTATTTGATTCTCATTGTGAGGTTGGCCAATAAGAATAATAATTGCCAATATTTATGGAGCAGCAATTATAAGTAGTGCTTTACACCTGTTTCTCATTTAAACCTCACAGAGCAGGAAGGGGTAGCTCTTATTATTCTTGTTTTGCACATGAAGCAGTTGAGGTGTAGGGTAGTTCAGAGACTTAGGACCCAGCAGTCTGACTGCAGGTCACCAGCTCCGCATCGCTATTCCTCATACCGATGGTGAGGTGGCTTGTTTGAGGGAAGTAGCAAATTCAGGATTTCACTCCACATTCCTGTGCCCTCTATCCCTCATCCCAGCGTCTCATCCTGTGGTCACTCCGAGGACCAGGGACATATTCTCAGTGTCATTTCTCTCCTTCCTTCCATCCTCTCCCTCCAAACTTTCCAAATATTAGCCCCTGGTCTTACACTCATCTTTTCTCATCCTAGTTCATGGCCCCTTCCTTCCCTTCCATTTAACTTCTTGCTCTTTCACCCTGGACAGCTGTGTTTGAGATCCCTGGTTCTCAGAGTCCATCGGTGTGGTCCTGAGCACTGACCCAATCCCTCCAAGCCCACTCAGGCTGCCCCAACTCTGGGTGATGCCAGGGGCTGAGGTCTGATGGGAGGTGTCCAGAGGCTGTAAACTCAGGAATGTGGGAGCTGCCCTGCAATTATGGGCCTAAATGGCCCTTCTGTTGGTTGAAAGCATTGCCCCCGGGGCTGACTTTTAACTCCTCTCCTGACCTGTTATTTTCCTGCTCAGTTCTGCAAGTTGGAAGTTGTCAGGAAACAATCGGCCCTTTGCTGGCAGAGGGCTGGGCTGCCCACCCTACGTCAGTGTCCTCAGAACTCAGTCTGGTTTGGGAGGGGAGGGCATTGCCCTGCATGATATACAGAGTGGGGAGTCTGAGCAGAGCTTCCACCCAGGATCTTGGGCTTCTCAAAGAAGGCATCCTGATGGGAGGAGGGGGGAGGTGGG
>SJYX01000403.1:28532-69923 GCA_006410675.1 Oreotragus oreotragus | reverse complement strand
AACAGACTGAGTTTGAGAGGAAGCAGGGCCAAGGGGCCAGAGCGGGCAGGAGACACCAACTGCCCTGGATTCAGAGAGGAAAGGGGGTACAGGCCGGATCAAAGGACTCTAAAGGGACCCCGGGAATGGCTGTGGGGACTCATGATTGAGCCAGCGTCCGGAGGGATGTCCTGGGGAGGGGGTTCTGGGTCGGACTAGGGTCGCAAGGGGAGTCCCAAGGTGATCCGGGCGAGGCTGGGGTCCCGAGGAGGGTCCCAGAGGGTCTGGGTTGTAGTGGGGTCACAAGAGGTGTCCCACGGGGATCTAGGCCGGACCGGGGTTGCGAGGGCCATTCCAGAGGGCTCTGGGCAGCGAGGGACCGAGATTCACAGGGGAGTCTGAGGCGTTGTAACCCGGCGGGGGTCGCGGATGGGGGAGGGGCGCCCCCGCCCCACATAAAGGCCCGGGGGAGTGGTGGGCGCGCACAAAGCGGGGCGGGCGGGCGCCGAGCGGGAGCGGAGAGGCCGGGACCGAGGAGGGCCGGGCCGGGCGGGCGAGTAAGGGAGGGAAGAAGGGAGGGAGGGAGGGGGCCCGGCGGGCGGCGCGGGCTGCGCTGGGGCGGCGCGGCCGTTCCTCACCTGATTGTCCATGGCTGGCGCCCCGCCCCGCCCCCGGGCCCCGCGTTGCTCGCCGCCGCCGCCGCCGCTCAGCGCCGCCCCGCCGCCCTCATTGTCTGTCAGGCGCCGCCGCCGCCGCTCCCGGCCGCCCGCCCGCCCGCCAGCCCCGCGGAACCGGAAACCACCGCCAGCCCGGGTCGCGCACCGACCGCGGGCCCCCGCCGCAGACTCGGGCCAGCCGCCCGGACTGACAGAGGGCTGGGCCAATCGACGATACGGACAGCCACTCGTGGGGTGGGACTTCCGGCCTGGTGGGGGCCTGCCGGGCTGTGGTCGGAGGGACGAAGCCCGCAGCCAATGGGGTTGCCCGGACCGGAGGGGCGGGAGGAGGGAGGGAGGGAGGGAATCTGGCCATTGCTTGGCCCTCCTGCCCCTCCCATCTTCTCAGCCCAGTCTTCTTAGCTCTGAGGGAAAGGGAGGGAGGTCAGATGCGCTGAGCCCTCCCTGTGCCAGGACCCCATGCTGAGAGGAGGTTTGGATGGGGAGAAGGATCACTCTGTGCTCCATCACCATTCCAAATAGAGGGCTGGACACCAGACATATTATACATGCATTTAATAGACACGATCCTGGGAGGAAAGAGAGAGAGGCTTCACTCTCATCCAGCAGGCAGCTCGTAAGCATTGTGAGACAAATGGGCTGACATTGAGATGGCCTGGGAGATACAGACTGCATCTGGAGGAAGGGAGGAGGGAGGCAGAGCTGATGGGGAGTCTCTGAAAGACAATCTGACAGTGAAATTTGAAAGAGAGTGGGTTTGGCACAGAGTGGGTACTAGGAGAGGTCTCGGGGCTGAGGGAGGCTTAGGCTGGGGAATGGGATTCAGACAGGATGCCAGGCTTCCTGGCAGCACAGGCAGACCTCGAGGAGGGGAGACGAGGAAGAGCACCTAGGGGAGCAGGGACGAGTGCAGACAGGCCAGGCAAGTGGGCGGAGCTGGCTTCAGCACAGGGGCGAGGGAGCAGGGTGACTGCGCTTAGTGCTTGTGGCTCTTCCGGCTGGAGGACGTGGTGGAGACAAACTTGATGCTGGAGCCGCTGCCCCCGAGGCCCCAGCTGCTGCTGTTGCTGAAGCTGGAGCCGCCCAGGCTGTGCCCACCACTGGTCGAGAAGGAGTAGCCGCTGCCGCCACCGAGGCCCAGGCTTCCACTGCCAATACTGCTGCCACCTCCATAGCCACTGGAGACAGTGGAGGTGACCACAGCTGCCAGAAGAGAGGAGGCACGGTCAGAACCAAGGGCAGGAGAGAAGCACCTGGGGCATCGTGGACAGCGCCCCGAAATCCAGGGGGTGGGGATGGGTGGTTTGCCTCTTTCCAGTTTTCCGCCCACTTGGTGAGCTCACTGTCCCGTGTCTCAGTCTAGTGCCATCTGCACCACAGCACCAGGTATCCTCCCAGTCCGAATGGCTTCCTGCCTCTCCTCTGCTACTTGGTGCCTCTCTTCTCCTTCCAGAACTCACTAGGATGCCCATCCTCTGGGGAGCTCTTGTATCCACCTGCCTTCCCTTTGATTCCCCTGCTGTTCTGTCCCCACCTCCCCCTGGCCCTGGTGTCTCCCTTCCTTCTGGAAGCTCACAGCTGGTTGTGGATACGTTTCTCTTTGTGTCCTCCAGTCCACGCTCTTTGAATCCCAAGGCAGAGCTGGCATATTCTTGATAGACCAAGTGACAGATGACCCACTGGCTGGCTAACTCTGTCCCTTTTCTCTTCCTGAACTGCTCTCTCCTTAACTTTCAAACCACCCATCATCTTAAACATCTAGTACTTTACTTTGGGCCCTTCTGAAGGAAAGCGGAAATAAAATATAGACTCTGTTATTGGATGAATTGTATGCTCCCCAAAATGTGTTGAATACCTGTAAAATGTCTTTACTTCAACATGGGACCTTGTATATGTAATCAGGTTAAAATAAAATCATTAAGGTGGGGCCCTGGTCCATTATTATTGCCTGGAAAATCCCATGGACAGAGGAGCCTTGTAGGCTACAGTCTATGGGGCCGCAAAGAGTCGGACATGACTGAGCGACTTCACTTCACTTCACTTCTGGTCCATTATGACTAGTGTCCTTTTAAGAAGAGGGAAGATGTCCAGCTGAAGACAGACACACAGGGAAATGGCCTGTGTGTCTCACAGAGACAGAGGCTGGAGTGAGGCAAGGAACACCAAGGCTGGAAAGCTACCACCAGAAGCCAGGAAGAGGCAAGGAGGGTCCTCCCTACAGGTTTTAGGGACACATGGCCCTGCTGACACCTCCGTTTGTAATCTCTAGCCTCCAGAACCATGAGACAGCACATTTCTGTTGTTTCTCACCACCCAGTTCATGGTACTATGTTATGGCAACCTTAGGAAATAAGCACAGACTTTAGGTGCTTTCGAGAAAGGAAACTTTAGAGGTCATGCCAGCCAGTCCCCAAATTAGCTTTGAGGGTCTCTGGAGCCACTGGACAAGGACCTTAGAGAAGGAGGACCTCTGGGTGGTTCAGAGGGCTATGCCTTACTGAGTCATTGGTTAATATCATCAATCGCTAAGGTGACTCTCATGTCAAGAAAACTGAACTCACTTGCAGAGTGTAAGGTGTAAGAATCGTCTGTTGGCCTCACGATGCCAGCACTGAGCTCTGTAAATGGTGACTTCTGTGCTTACCAGTGCAGGCTGCGCAAGCTTGTTAATGAATGCCTCTCCTGCTTCTGGGGAGCGGCGCCCAACTGCCAGGTCTCCTAGAACTCTCACTGCCTTGAAACCCTTGGTAGCTTTCTGTGTTATACTGCATAAAGTTAAGCCAAGCAGTGGGGCTTCTCCCAGACTGTTCTAGAAGAGGCTGCCTAACCGGCAATGCCCTAGTGCCCAGCATGAAGGCTGTCTCTAATGCTTGAGAGCAGTCAGTATTTCTCTAGTGTGATCCAGTCTGGGCAAGGGAAGGTGTGGCCTGAGGATCCTGCAACCCATGTAGAAGGATGAGAGCAAACTTCCCATTACTCCCCTTGTGGTGCCCTCTCACTTGCAAAGAGGTAAGGCTGGTGACTTTAAGGTCTCTCCTAATAGAAACTTAGAATCTCAAATCTTCTCAAAATGAACCTCCCATTGGTGGGATCCCCTCCAATGCCCCATACATCCCTGGCACCCTCTGACATCCCCACCATCTCCCCAGTCCCCAGCCACATACACTCTAGATGACACGAGCAGATGTCATACTCACAGATATTAACTGGAGAAACGCCCTCTCCATTCAGCCTGATGGGGAGGAGGAGGGAGAAGGAAGGTTACTGTGGTGTCCAGCAGCTTGTGGTCATTTGAAATGACATTTGTGCAATTGTTTTAAATTCACTGAGAAAGCCTTCAATTATTTTTATTGCAGAAGTAATAGAGGTTGAACTTATTTAAATACCAGTAGTATTAAAAAAATAATAATCTAATGAATGAAATAATGCAGAGTTGGGGTTCATAGGAGTCAAATCTGCAGTCTCAGAATTTTTGGTGTAAATGAGATAAACACCTTAAGAAAATTAAAATTAAAGCAAATCATATGTTAGCGTCAGCTGGAAAGGCAGGGCTGTCATAGAACACGAAGATCGCTCTGTCAACAATGGCCTATTGTCAGGTACCGAGGTTATTACAGCTGTGGAGAGGAGTCTGAGTCATAAATGTAACAATAGCAATCATCGGTCTAGCCCTGTTGTAGCAGCTAGAGTAGTTTTGCTTTAGCATCTTGAGGACAGAAGTGGCATTCATTATAAATGCAGACCTAGCCCTTGAAAAGGGCGACCTACCTATTACCCACATTATGCCACTTAATTCTCTCAACAACCCCCAAGTAGGTATTGCAATCTCGGTTTTACAGATGGGGAAATTGAAGATCAGAGAGGTCAACTAACTTGATCGTGATCACAAAGCTGGATTTGAGGTCAAATTAATTTGACTCCAAAGCCCACATCTTTGGCCATTGAAATGAGAGGGAGCTAACCATTTGCCGTGTCCCATCCATTGTTCTGAGAGCTTCACTGGTAGTCCCTCACTTTAGCCCTCTTAATAACATAGAAGATAGAAACTCTCGTTGTCCCATTTTACAGATGAGGACTGGAGAAATCACACGGCTGGTCACACAACTGGTACTGGCAGAGTACAAAGCCCCCACTGGGCTTTGGGAATCATGTGACCTGGCCTCTTTATTCCATCATTAAAGACATAGGAAGCGGGGGTGGGTAGCATTGGTGGGAGGAGGATGCTGAATTTCCTAAGCTAGTTTGGAGAAGGCAATGGCAAGCCACTCCAGTACTCTGCCTGGAGAATCCCAGGGACAGCAGAGCGTGATGGGCTGCTGTCTATGGGGTCACACAGAGTCGGACACAATTGAAGCAACTTAATAGCAGCAGCAGCATGTAGCCAGTTAATGGTAGACCTGTTGGCCCAAATCCTAGGCCAATTTATTCTCAATTCAGTCTTTCATACTATATATCCAGATCCATTGTGTGACCAAATTTCTCCTTTGATTTGATTTTACCTAGATCCAATCAGCTTCTAGATTTCTATGGGGTGCTAAAAGCAGTTGCACCTCAAATTAGGGACTGCTGATTATGATTTCCCTGGAAAGAAACTGCACCTGTATTCTTTGTCAGAATCCAGTTCTACCAGCATTTTGCTCCCCTTTCCAGGCAAGGAAGGGCCTGTATCAACCTGCGTGCATGCATGCATGCAAAGTCCCTTCAGTCATGTCCAGCCTGAGCCCTTAGGAATGCCCAGGCTGCTGGGATGGGTGATCTGCCCTCACCTGCACTCCTCGCCCTCCAGCAGCTTCCTGTAGGTGGCAATCTCCACATCCAGGGCCAGTTTGATGTTCATGAGCTCTTGGTACTCGCGCAGCAGCCGGGCCATGTCCTGCTTGGACTTTTGCAGGGCCTCCTCCAGGTCCACCAGCTTGGCCCGTGCATCCTTGAGGGCCAGCTCCCCACGCTGTTCTGCATCGGCAATGGCTGTCTGCAGGCTGGCACACTGTAAGGAAAGGAGGAAGCCATGAACCTTACTGATAACCCCTGGAAATCTGGTGCTTCTTGGGAAGAGCCCTGTAAATGAGGCAGAATGACCCGGAGACATAAGTGTGCGCAGAGCTCTGGGTCCTGCCAGAATGTACCTGCTTCTTGACGTTGTCGATCTCGGCTCTCAGCCTCTGGATCATCCGATTTGTCTCAGAGATCTCTTGTTTGGTGTTGCGGAGATCATCGCCATGCCGGCCAGCTGTGACCTGCAGCTCCTCATACTGACAGAACCAAAGCAGAGTCAGTCACCCCATCAAACCCTGGCCTGAGCACTACCTGCATGCCCAGCCTGGCCCTCAGTGCTCTGAGCAAGCCCATCTGTGCACTCATCATTCACCCATCCCCTTGCTTGTTGCTTGACCACATCTACTCATCAGGCATGTCCTGGGCTCTGGGAATATCATGAAGAGAATAATAAGACTCCTGCATACAGTTTTTTTTTTTTTTTTCTGAGATGGAAAATAATTGAACCAGGCTGGCATTTGATACCAGCAGTTGTCAGTAAGGCTCATGGTTTATTCTTTTCCTTACCAGCCTGCATATTATTGAATTTATAGCTTCAAATTGAGCTGAGTGTCCTTTAAGAAGTAAACTGAGTCCTATGGGGCTGTGATAAAGGAATCTGACTTAGATATGGAAGTGAGGGATGGGGTAGGGAACGGACAGGAATGTCCCTCTAGAGATGGAGATATTCACACTGGGCACTGAAGGCTGGGAAGGATTGACCGGCTCAGGGGAGAATATTCCCGACAAGGGAAACAGCCTGTGCATGAAGCCCCCAGAGCATGCAGAGCACGAGGAGTGAGGGATGATTTGGCACTTTCTTGGGGAGTTCTTGGTCATGAGGCATACGTCAAAGACCAACTGCGACCATGAAGTTTGGTGGCCCTCTTGATGCCAGTGCTGGGGAAACGGAGGCACTGCAAACACCATCAGAAGGAGCTCAGGCTATAGAGGACCCCATTCTGAAGACTTCGTGACAGAATCCTCCATCTTAGGTGGCTCTTTGTCTAATGGTGTGGGTCTAGGACACCATCATTTAGGAGAAATAAACGCTCTCTGTCCTCCAGCAGATTGGAGGAAATTCACACCTTGCCCAGTGGAAGAAGAGCCCCTGGCTGAGCGAAGATCTGTCCAATCTAGAAAGTGCTGAATGGTTCAGCTTCTTCGTTTCTGGACACACATGGTTAAAGGCAACAACAGTCTTCGCCAACACTGCACATTGCAACCCCCCCACTTGGAGTTAAGTGCATCCTACCTCCACTCCCTACCAAGGAGCTACATCCACTCTTGTAGCCTTGGCACCTGACACCTGCTTCTTTTCTACCACTTCCAGTAGCAGCGACTAAGGCAGTGCAAAGACCAAGGCAAGGGATGAGAGCCAGCTTGTAGGTGAGCAGCTGCCCTGGAAAATCATCTGCCTTTGGCCGATAACTGGTCCCATGGGTTGGAACATTCAGGCTGCTACACCCCTCCAAACCCAAACCTTCTGGACATCTGCACCTTTGGACAATGCTTCTCTGTGGTCATGCCAACCTCTCTCTTCCCAGGGCAAGCTCTCTTGTTTGGCAAAGTGTTCATTTCTGCCCACCCCCAGCCCCACAGGACTGCTTGCTCAGCCTTTCAGGCCCTCCTTGCTCCTTGGCAATCTTTTGTCCCCCGCCACTTCCAAAACAGACTAAAGCCCACCTCTTCTTGGAAGTGTTTTATTAATGCTTTTCCCCTTCTATGACTGTTCATTCATCTCATGGCCTCCCAGACCTTGGACTCCTTTTGTATTTTGTTCGTTTATAACTTTGTAATTCTGCTTGGCATACAGTAGGAGTTCTGTAAATAAACAAGCCCTTTGGAAACAGTTTTATGAGCATTTCTTGGTTGTTTGAGTCTCATCCAGCCCCTTGTCAGTTGGTAAGTGATGGGGAGACTGTAGCTGTCCTTCTGAGCATCCAGCATTGCCTGACCACTTATCAGCATATGTGTGTATTGGGATTTCCACATCCATTTCAAGCTACGTTTTCATGGCCTCCAAGACACTTCTGCCAAGTTGAAAGAAACGGGAATGCTCGCATGACTCCTGAGGCTTGTGGCTAGTAGTTAAACAATGATCTGAGGCTTCAGAGAACACTAGACCTGAGGCCTATCACGGAGGTGCCCACGCTTACCTTGGTCTGGTACCAGGACTCAGCCTCCGCCCGGCTGCGGTTGGCGATCTCCTCATACTGAGCTTTGACCTCAGCAATGATGCTGTCCAGGTCCAGGCTGCGGTTGTTGTCCATGGACAGGACCACGGACGTGTCGCTGACCCGTGTCTGCATCTGACACAATTCCTGCAGAGCCAGTTAATTCAGCATCACCACCACAATACAAGAAAGAGTCTTGAAATTATGCAATTGACCACCCATCTAAGTCAGGAATCCTTCTTTGGCATCCCCAGCAGGGAGTGCCCAGCTCTTGCAATGCCAGCCGACCCCTGAGGAGTTTCTGGGTCATAGATCAGTGGAATGGGAGTGTGTCCCCAGTATCCATTTTCAAGGCTCACCTGTGTTTTTTCTCTAAATATGAAGGATGAGCAAGTGTTCTCTGAATCCAAATTAGATCACATTGAATATGACATATGTGACTCATATGCCAGCATTAAAGGTTTCTTCAGGATGGGGTGATTTTTAGGACCCCTCCCCCCCAACACACACACAGTGTGACTTCATTGCTCTCTACCCCTCTGTCCCCTTCCACAGGCCCAGGTGTCTGCTATCAGAGTGGAGATGCCCAGAAAGAGGCATCTTTAAGGGCCAGGAAGCACCCTGACCAATGGGCTGAGGGGCAGTTTGCCTTCTGAACTTCTCTGAGACAGGGAAGAGAGAGATGGGTCTTGATTCCTTGGGAATGTTACCCAGTGACATGGGAGTTTAGGAATCAACACTTGCTCCTTGCTCGGCCATGGGATTGCAGGGAAAAGACTCAGAGCTGGGGTGGAGTTAAGTGTGGCAGGATTTCAAGCAATTCTTCCCAATCTCCATGACCTCTCCAACCTTCCATCCCAGGGAGAGACACTATATGGATAACACTCTGCAACATCCTTTCTTGTCAGGCTTTAGACAAAGGAGGGACAAACACACATGCAGGATCTTACTGCCTCAAAAAGCATCTGGAGGAAGTTGATCTCATCAGTCAGAGAGTTGGCCTTGGCTTCCAGGTCCACCTTGTTCAAGTAGGCAGCATCCACATCCTGAAAAGACAGCACAAGATGCTCCTCTGAGACCCTGGCCCCAGGCCACAAGCCCAAAAGAAGCTGGGTAGACTCCCTGGCCAAACTCTGTATCTGGGGTTTGGGGCTGGGGATGGGTAATTCCCAGGAATTGTGGCTTGAGTCTCCTGGGCTAACAGAAAACAAGCAAGGTCATTGGGACCATAAACATGGAGGGAGAATTTTGGCAGGTTTGAGCTCTCTAGATATTCTAAGGGTTGATATCACTTTTCTTGGATGGCCCAAGGGTCTGTCACCCCACACTCCAAGATTCGGTTTTGAATCTTCTCCTTTGAGAGACATTTCTACCCACCTTCTTTAGAGCCACAAACTCATTCTCAGCAGCTGTGCGCTTGTTAATTTCATCCTCATACCTGTAAGCATGGAGGAGAGGGGGCGAGCGGTGAGTGAGGGTTTCATTGAACTCTTCTCAGGCTGAGGTGGACTACTTGTATAGCAAGAGACCTTTGTGTGACTTCAGGTGATTCACTTAACCTCTATTTCTCCCCCTATAAAAGGAGAATAATTTCTTCTGCCAGTTTCTTTTTCCTTTTTTGCTTTTGTAAGACTAGAAGGTGGGCATGGAGATGACAGGGTTAGTAAAACATATTTATGCAACTCCCTCCTCGTAGAGATGCACAATTCCAATCTTGAAAAACTTTTTGCTGTCTTAAGTGCCTGCTGGAACTGTGAGATAAACTTTGTTCAGGACACTGCTTCAGTCGATTTTGATGTATTTTCACTGAACCTCAGGGCAGCCATTTAAATAGTGTGTGTGTGTGTGTGTGTGTGTGTGTGTGTTTTAGTAAGTAGGTGTTGCTTTAAAATAGAAACCAAGGGTGAGCCACCTAAGGGGTTGGCGAGGACCATCTTTTCTGTTGGATACCTCACCTATTGCAGCCTGGGTGATGGCAAGTCAAAATTGACTCCCTCAGGAGGATCAGATTGCCTGGTTCATACTCTAGGGTACACCTTGGCAATGCAGGCATCTCAATAATAGAGCCCATGTTCAGTGTAGTTAAATAATAAACTGACTGTAAAATAGTATATTGCTTTCAGAGCTAGAATGTTTTGTTAGATGACACAGTTGTCCCTTTGCAATCATGGACACATATAAGAGTCAGCTTCTTGTTGGTAGTGATGCATGAGATGAGAGTCCCTTTGTTACTCCATACCTTGCTCTCTTCTTCTCATGAGATGATGACTGCAAGTCCAAACCTCTCTGACACGGGCATCTGCTCCTTTGCTCTCCTCTAGCCCTCATCAAGAGGAGTTTGGGGATGACTGCATGTGATCAGAAGGGTCTCTCACTCTCACCTGACTTTGAAATCCTCCACGACATCCTGCATGGTTCTCAGTTCAGCATCCAGCCTGCCTCGCTCGGTGGTGATGCTGTCCAACTGCCGCCGGAGGTCAGTGATGTAGGCTTCGAAGAAGGGCTCCAGGCTCTGCCTCACAGTCTTGGTACCCTGCTCCTGCAGGAGGCTCCATTTGGTCTCGAGGACCTTGTTCTGCTGCTCCAAGAACCGCACCTGGATAGGAGAAGAAGAGAGGAAATGCTGGAGAAACTGGGGAGGTAGGGCCAGACAGCACCCCAGTGAATATGGAAGAGAGGAAAAGTACTTTTCACGTGATACCCATTTGCCAATGATATAACTGACAACCCCTGTCAAAAAGGAAAAGCCCATCAGGTTACCCTGACATCCTCTGGGGCTCCAGAGAACTAGTGTAGTGGCTGCTTGATGGGGAGCCGCCATTCTTGGAGTGTCTCTACCAGCCCTGCTCTGGGTTACGTTAGTTTTCTCAGGGAACTTAAGAACTTCACATTTCCCTCTGTGTTGACTGAACCAGCCAGCATGGCTCCCAAGGAGGATGAAGGGAAATAGCCACAAGTCCTGTGGGGCAAGCTGGCCCCACCTGCAAATACGTCTGCCTCTGAGGGATGCTTGCTGAGTGATTGTGGATTCCTGCAGGGAATCTGTTGGGCCATGGCTCCTCTCTGAACTTGGCCTCCCCAAGAGTTCCTGGCACCCAACCCCATGGACCAGAGGCAGCTCCCATCTCACCTTGTCGATGAAGGAGGCAAACTTGTTGTTGAGGGTCTTGATCTGCTCCCGCTCCTCTTTCCGCACCCGTTGGATGTTGGGGTCGATTTGCAGGTTGAGGGGAGTCAGGAGACTCTGGTTGACGGTGACCTCTTGGATGCCTCCAGGGGGGCAGACGGAGAAGCCACAGCCCCCGTGGCCCCCTCCAATCCCACCCGCATAGCTGAATCCACTGCTGACCCCAAACCCACTGCTCGCCCTGCCACCAAAGCCGCTTCGGAAGTTGCTGCCACAGCCACTGATGGAGACCCGCTTGGATCCCCCCAGGTTGTAGAGGCTACGGCTGCCGAAGCTGCTGATCCTCCCCAGTCCTCCACTGCCCCCCGGGGAGTGGGTCACGGACACGGAGCTGAAGCGAGAGCGGCCGGTGGCTGGGCTGGTGGCTGAGGCTGTGCTGAAACCCCTGCGGCTGCTGGTCTGGAAGGTGATAGTGGACTGTCTGGACATGGTGTCTGGGAGAGGCTGGTGAGGAGCGCTCCTGCTGTGGGTATGTGTGGAGGGGGATGGAGAAGACAGGGCGTCTGGGGTGCCCCAGCCCCCTGGGCTTTTATGGGCTCTGGGGGAAGAGGGGGCGGAGCACGCTCCTGCAGGCCTCTGATGGCATTTTCTCAGCATCCACCAACCCTGAGCCCACACTCAGCTCCCCTCCGAAAAAGGCGTAAAAGCCACGCGCTTGTTCCCTGGCATCCCTCCCCCACATGGAAACTCCTTTCCAGTTGCAACTTGATCAGCAGACAAATGAGAAGCACGTTAATTGCCTTCAGTCATGTCCTAATCATGCATTTTAAAATGGACTCAGAAAACACTGCCTCATTTCCAAACCGCTCTCTTAGGCCTGGGACCAACTCCCTCCTGTGCAAACATCTTGTGTCAGCCCCAGTGACTGTGGCTCACTGTTTCCTGTTCCTTCCTACCCCTTAGGTGTGCGTCTTACTCCCGAACTCTTTCTTGGCTATTATCTCTCAGATCCCCCACTCCCAACCCCAACCCTGGCCCAAGCTGTCCGTCCAGATCTTGAAAATCCTGCTCTCCACCCATCTTTCTCAGGAATCCATCCCATTTTGATGGCCCCTTTGCTTAACTCTGAAGCTGCCATCTGTATTGTGTGGATCACACCAACGTTCTGGAGTGTGAGTGAGTGTGTTCATGTGAGCACGCATGTCCTGTCCACTCCAGTGTAACATGACCCTTAAGGTCAGGTCCTCTGCCTATGTGGAGAGAAGCTGCAAGAATGGGCAGATGGGTTTGAACCCCAGTCCTGCCTCTTCCTAAAGGTGAGACATGGGGCCAGTCATGAAACATCTCCGGGCCTCAATTTGAGTGTCTGTAAAGTGGGGTTTGTGATGACTGTTCATGGGAAAACGGATTTTGCAATGCCAAGGACATGCAGATGCTGAGTCAACTCAACAGAATCTTCTCTCCTAATATAATCACGTGTTTGTGAAGGAAGTGCCAGCAAAGTGCCCATCCTGAGACAAGTACTTAGTATTTGAAAGCAGCACAATACACATTTTTTTTCTTTATTAACAGGCTTACGGTTCTTTTGGGAAGACTAAATTGAGACACATTGAGGAACTTATGAAACGGTGATGCTCCGTAAAATACTGCCTCTTGTCTCTGTTTGAAGCCGCCTCATCCTAGAAGTGGAGAAGGCAATGGCAACCCACTCCAGTACTCTTGCCTGGAAAATCCCATGGACGGAGGAGCCTGGTGGGCTGCAGTCCATGGGGTCGCGAAGAGTCAGACACGACTGAGTGACTTCACTTTCAGTTTTCCCTTTCATACATTGGAGAAGGAAATGGCAACCCACGGGGGAGCCTGGTGGGCTACCGTCTATGGGCTCGCACAGAGTCGGACACAGCTGAAACGACTTAGCAGCAGCAGCAGCAGCAGCAGCAGCATCCCAGAAGTCTCCTTGACCAGCCGCTCCTCCTGTTGATGGCCAAGGATCCTGACCCTTTAATCCTTCATCAGAAAGTCCCATGGCTACATTGAATAGAGGGCTTGTTTATATTCCCCTGTTAGTCTTAACATTTTTTTAATCTTTATTTTATTTATTTTTTTTTTTACTTTATTTTACTTTACAGTACTGTATTGGATTTGGCATACTTTGACATGAATCCGCCACGGGTGTACATGAACTCCCAAACATGAACCCCCCTCCCACCTCCCACCTCACATCATCCCTCCAGATCACAACATTTTTTAAAATTGAAAACTTTTATACAATTGTAAAAGGTTACTTTGCATTTGCGGTTGTGACAAAATATTGGCTATATTCCTCATGTTGTACAACACATCCTTGTAGCCTATCTTACACTCAATAGTTTGTACCTCCCACTTCCCAACAGCTATATTGCCCCTTCCCACTGGTAATCACTGGTTTGTTTCCTGTATGTGTGAGTCTGTTTCTTTCGTTTTTTTGTAGCCACTACTTTGTTGAGTTTTTTATAAGTGGTCTCATATGATATTTGCCTTTCTCTGTCTGACTTATTTCACTTTAGCATAATGTCCTCCGAGTCCATAACTGTTGCTGCAAATGGCAGAATTTTGTTCTTCTTTATGGGTGAGTAGTGTTCCATTGTGTATATATATATTCTTTATCTTCCACATTGTCTTTATTCATTAATCTGCTGATGTACACTTAGATTGCTTTCATATCTTGGCACTTGGAAGTAGTGCTATGAGCATGAACATGTGGAAACTAACCAATATGTTACTAAACAAAAAGCAATCAATGAACCATGGAAAAAATTAAAGAGGAAATAAAAAAGTTCCTAGAGCTGAATGAAAATGAAAATAAGCTGATTCAAACCTTATGGGGGACGCAGTAAAAGTAGTTTTTTTTTTTTTTTCATGCTTTAAAAATTGGAGTAGAGTTGATTTAGAGTGTTTCAGATATATAGCAAAGTGATTCAGTTTTATAACTGCAAAAGCAGTTATAAGGGGGCAGTTTATAGCATCCCTGCTGGTCTTGTTGACTGTGTCTCCAACCTCCATAAATCTCAATTGATAAGAAAGCTCCTGGTTCCCTTTCTTCTGCATCTCATCTCCCCATGGAGGGTGGAGGTGGAGTCAGACAGAAATCATTAGATCTTCTTTTGTCTTGCTGACTTCTTGCCTCTTGCGGTGGCTTTAAAGGATGGGAGAGGGAGAGAGGAGCTGAAATGTATTCTGTTTGTGTTTTGTGCATGAGAAGCCAAGTCCCCATGTGGTAAATGAAAGAGATCAGCATTGTCTAGCTAGAGAGAAGCAGAGCCACATTCTGTGGTCTCTCCACGCAGGGGTCCTTTCAGAGGTGCAGCCAGTGGGTTGGCAGATTCTCACCAGCCTAGAACGGCAACTTGGCACTCGGAGTGGTGGTTCTCTGTGCTATTTCCTTATTGGGGCTGAGGCCAGGGAGTGGGCCTCTCCTCTGTCGAGAGAGTGTTTGAGAGTCTCAGTTTCCACGGGGAACCTGTGAATCATAGCTTTTGTTGATATAGGCCAGGAGGAGCGCAGGAGTTTTCTCGCTTGGTTGCCAAAGTGTCCAGGTCCCAGCTGGGGTGGTGCATGTGTCTGTGGAGGAAAGAAAAAATGTCTTTGTGTTCTGTACTCATGGCATGATAATCTTTCTCCCAAAAAGGGATACTTGTTTTCTGAGCCATGCTGAGTAAGCTCTTCAGAGTTTTCCATGGACCAAAAGCTGGTAAAGGGTCAAGGCTGGGAGGGCTTTCACTGACCCATCCGTGAGGATGGGGTCGCCACAGCCCTTGCCCATTGAGCTTTCCATGTGGAAGCTGCTCCAGGCTGTCTGCCCTCCTGGGTCATGCCTTTACTGGCCAAAATCTCTCCTGGGAGCCTATTCCAGGTGTTGCTTCATTTCCCTCAGCCATCACCTCTTGTCTGGGGTTGCCCACTTCCTTCTTTCCCTCCTTTCTCTCTCTAATTCTCCCACCTAGACCATTGTTTCCAAAGCTAGTTTGTCTTAGATGCTGACTTTGGTGAAGTAAATGGAAGAAGATAAGTCTTACCCCTCTTCCTCCTCATTCCCTCTCCTGTAACCATTGACCTTCACTGTGACCTTTGCTCTGATGGACGATGTCTATATGAATGCCTAGGACACCCCGGTTTCACAACAGCCTGTGGACACTTCAGAACTTATAGACTACGAACACCTCTGCTTTCCTTCCTGCCAATGAGGTTTTTTGTTTTGGTTTTTAACCTCCTTTGTAATTCTGCTTTGAACCTTCCCCCGAGAAGACTTCCTAGTAAACTGCGCCCAAGGAGTGCCCCTTCACACCTGTTCCCAGAGCAGGCCTGTGCCTGTGCTTGGCTTGCACGTCGGCACGTTTTACGCTTCCTGGTGGTCTCTGGAGGGGTGAGGTGTGTCCCCTTCCCCTGCCCTGTCTCCTAGCCCCCTACAGGGAATTGTGACTGCAGTTCACTGGATGTAGGTTGTCTAGTTTTTAAAAAGAGCTTTAAGGAACACATTCCTTTCTGTTCTCCGAAACTCCTGAATCTCTCCAACCCTGTGTTGTTGGGTTTGTCTGGGAGGAGTTCTCTTGAGGTTTGGGGAGTGGTGGATTCAAAACATATGGTATGGGCTCTGGTGCCTGAGGCTGGGAGTGGCAAACTCCTCTTCTCCCTGGTTCCTGCACCTCACTCTCGGCTGTGGTAGATTTCAAGGAGACTGACCTATAGTGGCAACAGGACTTGAGGTTGGTGGAGCAGGGGAGGAAGGCATGGAGGCATGCCTCCCAATGCAATGGGAGCAGAGAACACAGCAAGGAGCTTGGGCTTCCAGCCAGGCCAGAGCCAGAGGAGGGCAGGCTGGAGGGGGCAGAGGGGACCGGGCCATTCTCTAGAGCAGGCTGCCTGATGCTTAGAGCCCAGGGTCCTTGGGCACAGTGTCTCCTGGGAATGAGAGTAGGGAAGATAATCCTGCTGGATGGTACCTGAGACATCCCAACAGAAACAGTCTTCAACCGTGACTGTTCTTGCCTGTGCAGCTGGCTTCCTCTGCCTTTGCATCTCCAAGAGGCACTACTCAGCTTCCCTTTACAGGTGTCAAGCCCTCCAGCACATGGCACCTTTGCTTTCACATTCTGTGGAAACAATGCAAGGGTGAGACTTACCAGCTGACTTCAGGGCTTGAAACGTGCTTGTGCACAGCCAGACCTCACCTGATCTGTTCCCCTCCACTGCCCACATAACGAGGCTTTCACTTGGGCCCAGATTTGATGGGCAGGTAGAGTCTAGTGTAAGTAAGCAGGTGGCCCTCAAGGTCCCTTCACCAATTTTAGCAGCAAATTGAGGTGCTCTTCCCATTCAGACTTGTGCTTAACAGAAGCAAGATGGAGCAGTCCCTTCCCTCTATGATCAAGCTCTTCGGACACACCCAACAGATGTGCCTGTACAAGGCACAGATGGACACAAAGATACTCACGTCCTAAGAACATCCACAAAACAATGATCTACACACGACATAGTGTATACTGAGTGTGTCAGGTTCAAGAGGTGAAGCAAAGGAACAGAGGCAATATTTAGAGCTACCAAAGACTTAGAGAGGAAGAAACCAAGGGCAGGAACCATCAAAGGCCACACAGCCATCTGGTAGACCAGCCAGAGCTCCCACTCCCTTCTGATGTCACATTTGGCCTGAGCTTCCTCCGTATCACAGTGCCTGTGAGAAAAGCTCCCTGTTGCCTGGGCCACAGAGCAGGGCTTCTTCCTGGAGAAAGGGGATGGTATGACACCAGTGTCTCAAGGGCGCTTGCAGTGCAAGACTATAGGAAGCCTCTGGAAGGATTCCAATGTGTCTTGGCCATCTGCCCCGACCACACTAATGGCCGCCCTTGTCCCTGGGAGGGGGCCCTTCACCAAGTGTCTCTGGTTGGTGCTGAGGAGGAGCTGCCAAACAAGGATGCTGTTGTGAGAGGAAAGTGGGGGAGAAGAGCCCCTGTGGCCTTTCCTGGGCTGTCTGTGAAGAGAGGAACACGCTACCTAGGAACGCACTTTGGCCAGGGAATCCTGGCTCACTGCCATGGCCTGTGGGCACAAGCTGGGTGGGCTGGGTGATACTTGGGCACCAAGGGAGACTCTTTACACCATCCCTTTGTCTCTTTACGGGGCTTGGGGCTTGCTGTCGAGGGTGGGTGTGTGTGTCACCAGCTGGGAAGTGATAGCCAAAAGCGTCAGCCTTACCCCCGCACTGAGTTAGCTACCACCTCAGTGTCTTGTGAACTTGAACATCACAGAAATGCTCTCCTCCTTCCTGTTTTCTCAACTCATCCTCTCAGCCCCAGTTATTGTGATGTGAGCCATCAGACAAGGTGTAGTTGTGCATTTATTTATTCATGCAACAAGTATGTACTCAGCACTAGGATATGAGAGTGAAGAGGGTCCCATCACTAACACTGCATCCAGGGGACAGACCATTATGATAGTGTCATCATCTGGATGAGAGTAGGCACAGGACATGTCTGGGGAGCTCTGACAGATCTGCCAGGTGTCTAGGAGGCCAAGTCAGGTCCCTGGGATATAGACCCCAGGCCCTTGATGTTTGCCTGGAATCCAGAAAACTTCACAAGGTATGGTTACAGAGATCCCTATTTTATGGATGAGGAGAGTGGAGCCCAATATCCCATGGGAAGCTGAGGGTAAATCTGGAGCTGGCACTCTTGTCCCTGTCCCTTAGCATAGGATTTGTCACCCTATGCCACCCCATGCCACCCTGGTCCAAGCTGGATAAGAAGTTCTGCATGATTCCTACCCCCAGGTGCTTGCTGGGCTGTGAGGAAGATAAAATTGGTGTATGTATATGAAACAATAAAAGTCATACAAAGTGGCACATAGAATTTAAAAAGATGCAGTTCTGAGCAGCATGGCTGAAGGCAGGATGGATGCTGAGGGATGCAGAGGAGCCTCCTGAGCATGGGAGGGGAGGCTGGGGGAGCTGGCTTGACTTAACATTTCTCACAAAGAAATTGTAGAGTGAATCCATCCTCGGATCCTTGAGATGGGATTGCAACGATCTGCTGAATGCATACCCACCTGGTCTGTAAAGCTGTGTTCCTGTCTGAGACATCTCGGTGTCACATTATTTACCTGGGTATTTCCACGGGCAGGAGCTTCTGGATGTGGGGCCGTGTATTCCACCATCCCCTGGAGGGCTGGGCATGTGGACATCCAGCCTGGGCTGGATGTGGACATCCAGCCTGGATGTGGACATCCAGCCTGGGCTGCCTCATTCTGGGACTCTCTGATACCCAACTGACTTGCTGGCACTGAGTGAGTACACCCTGATGATGAGGACGGCATTGGGAAACCGAGAGCCATTAAGCTAGGAGCAACCGCCTTCAGGTAACAGGGGAACAGGTAGCTCTCCGTGCTCTGCCTAAAGACGGTAAATTTCCAAAAACCCAGACACAAAGGGATGAAATATAGGACCTGTGATTTGTTACTGCAAAACAAGTTTTCTTTTCGAAGGACTCAGCCGAAGACACCTCCAACCGGTCGGCTCTCCTCGTGTACACCCAAAGTGTGACTGGTTGATACGCAACCACCCAGAAGGGCTTCTAGGAAAAAGCCCACTGCAAAACCACATGTTTTTCTGGAATACGATGGGATGAAATAGTTTTCACAGAACATACCAGCACCATATTTGTGATACAAGTTTCACTGAGTGGCCAGAACATCGCTCTCACCTCCCTCCCTGAAAAAGGGCTAAAATGGTGTGTGACCCCACTGGCAGATGCCCCAGCACCCTCTGTGATTCTCCCCTGGGGATATTCTGAATATGCTCCCATCAGGCCAATGAGAGACACTCATTCCTTTTAAAGGAAGGCTTCAAAGTGCTTTCCATTTGCCCCAAGCACTGGTTTGTTAAGCAAGAGCTGGCCAACCTGGAGTGAGCCCAGAGACCAACGCACATGACGAAAGAGTTGGGAAACAGAAGTTGTGAGGAGAGGGAAAAGGCAGGATGTGAGGAGGCCGTCTGCTTCTTGGAGCTTGTTATAGCCACCAGGAAATACACTTCAACTCAACAAGACGAATTCAACTCGGAATCAAAGGGCTTCTATGATCTAATGGTAAACACAGATGTCCTCTCTCCAGAGAAAGCGTGAGATTTCTGGAGATTGATTCAGGAATGATTGAGAGGGTGTGATTCTATAACAAATGGAGTTCTTTTTGTTCGCTCGTTTTGTTTTTCTGGACATTAGTCTCTTTGACATTAGTACCTATTATGTTTCACCTTGATAAGGTTGTTTAGATACTGTGGCATTTTATGGATTTAATTCTAAAATGTAGCTTATCCATATTTTTAAAAACTTGCCCTTCACTCGAAGGAATTGACACTCGTGCAGCCTCTCAGCATCTGGACCTGCTGTTGTTCATGCACCTTCATATTTTGCATTCACCACTTTGCCTTTCAGTTCTCCTGTTGTCTAGTGTATGTGTGTTTATGGGTATAGTTCTGGCTCTGCCCAGTGAGAGGGTTTTTTCCAAGAGTAGGCACATAATTCAGTGGAACCCAATATACGCTTAATAATGTACTTGCATGTGTGTGCTAAGTCACTTCAGTTGTGTCCGACTCCTTGCAACCCCATGAACTGTAGCTCCCCAGGCTCCTCTGTCCATGGGATTCTCCAGGCAAGAATACAGGAGGGGGTTGCCATGCCCTCCTTCAGGGGATCTTCCCAACCCAGGGATCCAGCCCACGTCTCCTGGTGCTCTTGCATTGCAGGTGAGTTCTTTACCACTGAGCCACTAGGGAAAGTCTAACAATGCGCTTCCTTGCCTTTAAATTATCTGTAGTGTCCAGAAGCTAGCTCAACCACAGGTAACCTTACACCGTACTGCTGAGTGACTTTGCTGGGTTGCTGAGTGACACAGAGCATTTATGAGCAAACAATGAGGTTTCGAAAACATGTTTTGAGATAAGGGTAATACAGGCTAAAGATAGTCACACTGTACACATCACTCCCCCATCACTGAGGAATAAGTGACAAGTCAAAGTGGAGAAAATAGGCTGCAGAAACTGCTAAGGCTCTCAGAAGGAGGAAAGACAAAATAAAGCTTGGATGGAGTTCAGATCCAGGGGAGGAGCGAGCAGGGCATTGTGCCAGCTTGGGTAAAAGCAGTCATTCCTCATCTTGCCAGTGTGGGCTGGCAGTCTCAGGCTCAAGGGCAATCCGGCTTGGCTTTTGCTGTCAGGGCGGGGTATGTCGCCAGCTGATGTCAGGAGCCAGCAGACATCCCACTGAGACGAGGAGCCCACTGCCGGGCCTGCTCTTAGCACCCCCAACTAAGCAATGGCATCTCTACCAGACAGTGAGAAAAGTTAGGAGGGGCCAGAGCCGTGGAAAGGACGGGTTGGTCCCTCCTGGTCCACACCTGCACCTCTCCCCACAGCCAGAGAGGGGACTGATGGAGCCAGAGTCCGTGGGCAAGACTGCACCACCCTAGCACTGAGGAAGAGCACAGATTATGCAAAGGGGCAGGTCAGTTCTTGCAGCCTGGCTCTGTCTCTTTCTTGCACTTCATCGTTAGAACTGGGGAAAAGTTTAGCAAGGTGGTTGGGTACAGGAATTAGTGACTCTCATTCACTACCTTCTGGTGATTAGAAAGCACGACAGAAAAGAAGAGGTTCTAATTCACAACCGTGAAAGGAATTGACACTCGTGCAGCCTCTCTGAAGTCGGACCTGCCATTGTTCATGTACATTCATACTTTGTATGCACAACCTTTGCCTTTTAATTCCTATGTTGTGTGAGTGTGTGTGAGTGTGTTTATGAGTGGAGTTCTGGCTCTGCCAGGTGAAAAGGTTTTTTTTTTTTCCAAGAGAAGGCACATAATTCAGTTGAATCCAACATGTGCTTGGATTCAAGCACGCACACACATAAGTGTGTTGTTAAAAGCTGTAAAATCCCTAGGGAAACTTATTAGCAACAGCAACCACAAAACAAAACACACAATAATCACAAAAAGAACAGTGAAAGCAAGCAAGCAATGAGAAATGGCTGTATCAAAAGCCATCGTGGAATAGAAAGCCTTAGGAATGACAATGGTGTGATTGCACAAAGAGGTAAATGGGACACTACAGAAAAAGTTGTATAAAAGTAGTTGTAATAAAAGTTGTAAAAAAAAGTTGTAATAAAAGTAGTATTTCAATGTGGTAAAGAAGCCTATATAGGGACTTCCCTGGTGGTCCAGTGGCTAAGACTCTGTGCTCCAAATGCAAGCTGCCCAGGTTCAATCCCTACTGGGGAACTAAGATTCCCACATGCCACAGCTGAAGATCCACGCGTTGCAACTAAGACCCAGTGCAGCTAAATAAATAATAAAAATAGAACAAATATTAAAAAGAAGCATATATATATATATAAAATAATGTAGCAAGAAAGTACAAAAAGGAAAAGAACATTTACTCAAATTTCCACTCATTGGAATCTATCACTATTACTATTTTGACTTACGTTTGCTTTCACCCTTTATCCTCATTAACGTCATTTAATAAATCACATACATAGTAAATAAGCACAGCATCCTTTAGAAAAATCTATGGCTACAGTTCTGGCTAAAATGGCCAAACAGCTGTACTGCTGTTTCCGTCCTCCAGGATCAAGTCTGAGCAATTCCAGAAACAAATGGAAGTCCTGATACTAGGGATCACCAATGGTGGGTGTGAGAAACCCAGGAAAGCCCAGGGCTGTTTGAACTGATCTGTGGGGGAGTTTGGTCTTTACCTATTGTCTGTCCCTTCCCAATGGGAATTCGGAGCAGCAGCTCAACCACCTGTGCCCTTGTCTGTGGTTCAATATGTCTTTAGTCCACAAGTAGGATTGCCCTATTTAATAAATACAAATATAAGATATGCAGTTCGATTTTAAGTTCAGAGAAACAGCAATCATTTTTTTAGTATAGGTAAG
Source organism: Oreotragus oreotragus (assembly GCA_006410675.1). Lineage (NCBI taxonomy): Eukaryota > Metazoa > Chordata > Mammalia > Artiodactyla > Bovidae > Oreotragus > Oreotragus oreotragus. The sequence continues at coordinate 47,974 of SJYX01000403.1, read as the reverse complement.
TCCTGTCCAATATTGGGGACATGTGTGCATGAGTGCTAAGTTGCTTCAGTCACGTATGACTCTGTGACCCCATGGACCGTAGCCCGCCAGTCTCCTCTGTCTATGGGATTTTCCAGGCAAGAATACTGGAACGGATGGCCATACTCTCCTCCAGGGGATCTCCCCAACCCAGGGATTGAACCTGTCTCTTATGTCTCCTGCATTGGCAGGCAAGTTCTTTACCACTAGAGCTATCTAGGAAGCCCCACGGGGGACAAACTTATGCTACAATGCATTTGTTGTCTGTATGAAATTCAGGTTTCACCAGGCAGCCTCTGTTTTGCCTGGTGGCCCTATTCCCAGCTGATGGGGATAGTGATGCCCACCCCTAGTGTCAAGCTGCTGGTGTGTAGTTGGCTTCCACAGAATTGGGGACACACCTGACCCCCATTCCAGGGTGGTGAGGAAGGCCTGCAAGTTAACTGCTGTCATGGAGAGCTTCACGTGGGGAGGGGAAACAGAGTGTGTGCCTGGCTCATTAATAAGTTTCCCCACCAGCTTTTGGGATTTTATGCTGCTTGGCAGTTCCTAACCTCTACTTCCATACCTTGACTCACACCCTACAGCTGCATTATGGCAGGGTAGAGAGGTCACTACTCCTCAGAAGTGTCAATTAAAAAAAATTCCACACACAAATAAATAAATAAATAAATAAAATTGCACAATGTGAGCTGTGAGTTAAGTTTTATTTTGGGGAAAAAATGAGGACTACATCCCAGGAGACAGCACCTCAGCTGAGAAACTGTTCCAAAGAAGCAAGGTGGAAGGTCAGTATAGATGTGATTTTGGTCAAGGGGGAATAATATGTGCAATCAAGCACATATTTTTCCAGAAGGTTTCTGCTAGTCTCATGAAGCTTTCTGTTCATCATGAGAAACAGTCATCACTGTGAAGGATTTTAGTGCTTTTCTAGATATGAGGAGATACAATAATTGGGCTCATAAAATCAGCTCCTGAAAATATCTAACTCTCTGAAGACCTGCCCTGCCAGTTTTCCCCCAAGTCCAGGGTGGCTTGTTTCTGCTCTCCACCCTAAACTCCTTTCAGGGAGTGTTGAAGGTCAGCAGCACACGACTTAATCCTTGTAGATGTAGATGTCAAGTGCCCATGGAAAGTGCCAATTTTCAGTTGACAAGAAGTCTCCCCTAGCTCAAAAGTTTCTGTCTAGTGACCTGCTCAGCTGAAAGACCCTTGCCCAACTGTAGACAACCACAGAATAAGGCTAGATTGCCACTTGATCCGTGACCCAGGGAAGAGGGTTTTTGCCTTGGCTTCAAAGTAGCAAAATTATTATAACAGAATTGGCTCTTGTTCTTAGGGAATTTTCCTTTACTTTTTATTCTTTTGCATACAGATAGGACCTGGTTGAAAAGCCTGATTAGCCAAATTCTAGAATAAACTTGTGTAAACTTGGCCTAAAAGTCTGTTTCTGTCTACTGCTGCTGCTGCTGCTGCTGAGTTGCTTCAGTCGTGTCCGTTTCTGTGCGACCCCATAGACGGCAGCCTACCAGGCTCCCCCGTCCCTGGGATTCTCCAGGCAAGAGTATTGGAGTGGGTTGCCATTTCCTTCTCCAATGCATGAAAGTGAAAAGTGAAAGTGAAGTCACTCAGTTGTGTCCGACACTTAGCGACCCCATGGACTGCATAAAAGTAATCAGTCATAACCTTGACACAGATATATGTTAGATCTTGCTAACATCGATCTTGCTTGCAAAGAATTTTACAGTGAAAGTAGTTTTTGGATATCCTGCCACAAAAGGAAAATGTTCCCAACCAGAACCACCTTCATGCTAATCTGATGTCATCTGTCAACTTGGACCATTTTTCAATTTTCTTTTTTTTTTGCCAACAGCATTTCAAAGCAAAGTATGTAAACAACACTGTTCAGAGGTTTTATTAATTTATTTCATTGACTTTTTTGATAGCATCATTTTATTTCAACATTATGGAGATATAATTTACAGGCAGTCAAATTCATTGTTTTGAAGGGTACAGTTTTATGAATTTTAACCAGCATTTGTTGAAAGTTCTTCAGTGGATCCCAAATATTTTTGAGTAAAAGGAAATCCATTCTAACTCATTAAGCACCACATGGTTTTAAGCCCATCCACCAAGATCTGGAATATTCCTTTTCTGTACCGGTCAGCTTGACTGATGCATATCAGATGTTGTAACAAAGTGATAGCTTTGTGGCAAAAATTGGTATTATCACAGAGAGGGATCAAACATTTCACCTTCCTACCAACTATCCTCTGTTCCACTGAATCAGTGCCAAGGTTTCCCAGTGATGGGTGGGGGCTGTGAAGGGTATCTCTGAGAGAGTCTCAGAGATCAGATGGGGACCAAGGGGAGATGGAGAAACAAATATCTCAGTTATCAGATCATGCTGATCCAGTTTCCAGGAACCCAGATTCATTTTCTTTCCTAATGTATTTTCAAAGACTTCATTTTAAAACTAACTTTTTACTGCAATATGGTTAAATTACAATGTTATGTTAATTGCTGCTGTGCAGCACTGACTCAGCTTTATATGTATACGCATACATTCTTTTGCATATTCTTTTCCATTAAGGCTTATCATAGGATATTGAATATAGTTCCCTGTGCTATACAGTAGGCCCTTGTTATTGTCGTTATTGTTGTTCAGTTGCTCAGTCGTGTCCGACTCTTTGTGACCCCATGGACTGCAACATGCCAGGCTTCCCTGTCCTTCACCATCTCCTGGAGCTTGCTCAAATTCATGTTCATTGAGTCAGTGATGCCTGTTTTTCAATTACCTGTGATGTTCTTTGTGATATCTAAGGAATTTCATAATCAGAAAGAGGGTGAAGGCAAAACTCAGTAGGGCAATGTCATTAAACTTTTTTCTTTTTGTTCAATGGGCCTTATTGCAAATTCTTTAATTGTCAACGTGAACGGAGCAATGACAGACAGCCTATGAGATCACCCAATCTCTTTGTATTTCAGACTCCACACAAAAAACTGCAGTTAAGCTGGTGCAGCTGAATGTAACCAACTGTGAGCAGGGAGTGGGGGGCACAGAATTCCTCTCCCATTGATGGAAACTGCTCACATTTGTTTGGTATAAGGACTTGGCCTCATTTAAACAATCTTCCCTATAGGTCTTTGCCCTCAGAGATGATGCTATCTGGGTCCAGATTATGGTGGTTGTCCATGAAGAGGACCGTGAAAATGTCTAAGCTCTGAGACTGCATCTGAGGGCACTCCTATGAGATATGGATTGTCATTACCTCTGCTTCCAGTGATACATCTATGAGATCCACACCCCCGCCAGCATTCCATGCACTCAGACCCTTAAGGAGAAAAACAAACAGGGTGAGGAGCTCATCATCTCAAAGTAGGAATGTAAGAGAACAACTTGATTGCTAAAGGTACTTATCTTGGTGTGCAGTTCAGCCTCATTCATGCAGCATCTACCTCCTGGGAGAGGAGGAACAACTCAGACTCAGCTGACCCCCACTCCCAGCCCACCCATCAACTTCTCTTCCCAGATGTGGGCTCTTCTAGCCTTCAACAAAAGGATGGGGACACCTAACCTTGCTAAGCTCACTTTCTTCAGTGTTACAAATTGATTTGGTTCTTATTTATTTCTTCATTTCCAGAAAGAGAAGATGAGGAGAAATGCTTGAGCCAATTCATAAAGGATTTTGAAAGACCCTGTCCTGATCCAACATTTGTCATTAAATGGATAATTATTGAATGGAAACAAGGAGCCTAAGAAGTGACTATTCTCTCATCTTTTCCCCTAGTATTGGGGATATGTACTTGATAATGAAGTCTATTGTCCATTTTGTTCATTCATATTTTTCTTAGGCAATGTACTTACCTTTAATTAATTTTTTGGGGGAGTAAAGTTGCTTTACAATGTTGTATTAGTTTCTACTACTGCAAAGTGAGTCAGTTATATGTATACATATATCCCCTCTTTTCTGGATTTCTTTCCCATTTAGGTCACCACAGAGCATTGAGCAGAGTTCCCTGTGCTGCAACTGTAGGTTCTCATTAGTTATCTATTTTTTAAAACACTTTTTATTTTGTATTGGAGTATAGCTGATTGACAATGTTGTGATAATTTCAGGTGAGCAATGAAGGGACTTAGCCATACATATACATATATCCATTCTCCCCCAAACTCCCCTCCCATCCAGGTTGCCACATAACATTGAGCAGAGTTACATGTGCTATGCAGTAGGTCCTTGTCAGTTATCCATTTTAAATGCAGCAGTATTCTAATATGACCTTCCCAGACTTTCTTACTGTCCCTTCCCCCATCTTCCTCCCCAACCCTGGGAACCATAATTTCCTTCTCTAAGTTTGTGAGTCTGTTCCTGTTTAGACAACAATTTACAATTTTCATTTCCACTGTATATTTTTCTTAACTAATCATGCCCACAACTGAATCTAGTCACTCACTAGACTAAGTGTCGGTTTCAGAAAGCTAAACTATTTCGCTCCTGTAATCTACTTGTTCTTGAAGTTCTCCACTAGATCCTGCATGAGCTCTGAATCTGGGCAGTCACTAAAAAAAAGAGAAGATAATCCTTCCACTCCCTGAGGTTGTTGATGTACTGCTCAAACATAGTCACTAGGGTCAGAGATGTGTATAAGAGACAGGTGCTATACAGTAGGCCCTTGTTATTGTCGTTATTGTTGTTCAGTTGCTCAGTCGTGTCCGACTCTTTGTGACCCCATGGACTGCAACATGCCAGGCTTCCCTGTCCTTCACCATCTCCTGGAGCTTGCTCAAATTCATGTTCATTGAGTCAGTGATGCCATCCAACCATCTCATCCTCTGTCATCCCCTTCTCCTCCTGCCTTCAATCTTTCCCAGCATCAGAGTATTTTCTAATGAGTCAGCTCTTTGTATCAGGTGGCCAAAGTATTGGAGCTTCAGCTTCAGCATCAGTCCTTCCAATGAGTACTCAGGATTGATTTTCTTTAAGATTGACTGGTTTGATCTTCTTACAGTCCAAGAGATTTTCAAGAGTCTTCTTCAACGCCACAGTTCAAAAGCATCAATTATTTGGTGCTCAGGCTTCTTCATGGTCCAACTCTCACATCTATACGTGACTACTGTCAAAACCATAGCTTTGACTATACGGGCCTTTGTTGGCAAAGTAATGTTTCTGCTTTTTAGAATTGCTGTCTAGGTTTGTCATAGCTCTTCTTCCAAGGAGCAAGCGTCTTTTAATTTCATGGCTGCAGTCACCATCTGCAGTGATTTTGGAGCCCAAGAAAATAAAGTCTGTCATTGTTTCCATTGTTTCCCCAACTATTTGCCATGAAGTGATGGAACTGGATGCCATGATCTTCATTTTTTGATTGTTGAGTTTTAAGCCAGCTTTTTTACTCTCCTTTTTCACCTTCATCAAGAGGCTCTTTGTACCAGTTTGCATCTGCTAATCCCAAACTCCCACTCCCACTTCTGCCACCACCCACCCACCCTCTTGGCAACCACCAGTCCATCCTGTATGTCCCTGATTCTGCTTCTGCTTCAAAGATAAGTTCATTTGTGTCATATTTTAGATTCCACATACAAGTGACATCATGTGGGATTTGGCTTTGTCTTTCCGACTTGTTCCACTCAGTATGATAAGCTCTAGTTGCATGCACGTTGCTGCAAATGGCATTATTTTACTTTTTTTTTTAATGGCTGAGTGATATTCCATTATATACATGTACCACATCTTCTTTATCCAATCATTTGTCAATGGTCATTGAGACTGCTTCCACGTTTTAGCTATTGTGAATAGTGCCACTATGAATGTAGGGATGGTACATATCTTTTTTAAGTATAATTTTGTCTGGATATATGCCCAGGAGTTGGATTGCTGGGTCATATGGTAATTCTATTTTTAGTTTTCTGAGGAGCCTCCATACTGTTTTCCACAGTGGCTGAACCATCAACAGTGTAGGGAGGGTTCGCTTTCTCCACTCCCTCTCCAGCATGTGTTATTTGTAGACTTTAATGATGATCATTCAGACCATTATGAAGTGGTACCTCACCGTACTGATAACTTTGATTTGCATTTCTCTTAGCAATGCTGATCTTTTCATTTGCCTATTGGCCATCTCTATTTCTTCTTTGGAGAAATGTTTCTTTAGGTCTTCTCTCATTTTCCGATTGGACTGTTTTTGTTGTTGTTGTTGTTGTTGTTTTTTGTATGAGCTGTTTGTATATTTTGAAAATTAAGCCCTTGTCAGTCACAGCATTTGCAAATATTTTCTCCCATTTGGTAGATTTTCTTTATAGTTTGTTTATGGTTTCCTTTGTTGTACAAAAGCTTGTAAGTCTGATTAGGTTCCTTTTGTTGTTTCTATTGCCTTGGGAGACTGACCCAAGAAAATATTAGTACTATTTATGTCAGAGGATGTTTTGCCTGTGTTCTCTTTTAGGGGCTTTATGGTGTCATGTCCTATGTTTCAGTCTTCAAGCTATGTTAAGTTTATTTTGTGTATGGTGAGAGGGCATGTTCTAAATTCATTGATTTACACATAGGTGTCCAACTTTCCCAACACCACTTGCTGAAGAGACTGCTTCAAAGACTCCACTTTGAGAAAAAGGCGAGTGGCAGAGAGCCAAATAGCAGTTGATAGTCATCCACCCACAGGACTGAGTATCACATGATGTTAACCAACAGAGTCGGGTATGAGACAGGTTAGTCATCAGTGGGGCTAAGAGGTGGTTCTACAAAGATGAAGATCTCTGTGTGGGATAAGAAAATTTCAGGACCAGTACATGATCGATAATACAGTCTAACACAGAATCTTTTTATTAGAAATCTGCTTTCTTCAACACAACAAAAGAAAGCAAAGGGAGCAAAGCATCGCAGGGATATCTGAGAGGGTGGCGTCAATATCATTTAGGGACACTGCAGAAGAAAATAACTTCTTCATTCTGTGAGGAACTCTTGAGTCTTGTTAGAATGGATAGGATAATTAAAATTAAAGGGAAGAGTCCCTGCTCTGAGAGCATGATGTGGATTGAGTTTCAGTTTTCAAGGCGGGCCTAAGTCATTTTCTTCCCAGAATCATGGTAGACTGATAAAAATGATGATAAGATGGGAACATCAATAGGATGTCTACATATCTCCATGACACTGACCGTTGACCTTCTGATGGTGAATAAGGGAAGCTCAGGTGAAGCTGGTATAGACAGAGGACATGAGAACTTTGCAATTTCAGCTCTAACTCATAGGCCAAGAGAAGTCGGAGGCAGGGGAGAGGCAGCATCCTAAGGAATGGGCAATGCAGCTGGACAGGGGATTGAGACAATGTGGGACCAAATACCAATAGGATGACTTCAGAGCTTGCAGATCTTCCTGCTGGAGGAGGAGGAGGTGGTGGTGTATTTGATGGTGGAACTGCTGCCCCCAGAGGAACTGAAACCAGCCCCCTATGGCTCTGCCACTGGCAGAACTGAAGCCGCCTCCGAGGCCGTGAGTGCTTCTGTAAGGGCTGCCACTGCCACCGCGCGGGCCCAGCCGCTGCTGACACCACTGACGCTCAGCCACTGGAGACGGAGAAGTGCACGTGGCCATCGCCTGTCTCAGGTCTCCGCATCGTGCGGGCTGAGCTCAGCAGTCTCCTGCTTGATGTTGTGCAGTTCATCCCTTTGTCTATCTTGACCTGAAGCTATTTATACAGTAGTTCAGAAGGGCAGAGAAGCCGCTGCGGTGTTTCTGGCCTTTCATGTGCCAACAGTGGCTTTCAATTCCCAGTCCTCTAATAAGCTCATACCAAATGATGTGACTTCTTCTCTAGAAAAAAGTAGGTGGCACAAGATTATTTGCTGCTGCACAATTGAATAGTTCTGTTTGATCACTGAGCATCTAGTTTTTCAATTACCTGTGATGTTCTTTGTGATATCTAAGGAATTTCATAATCAGAAAGAGGGTGAAGGCAAAACTCAGTAGGGCAATGTCATTAAACTTTTTTCTTTTTGTTCAATGGGCCTTATTGCAAATTCTTTAATTGTCAACGTGAACGGAGCAATGACAGACAGCCTATGAGATCACCCAATCTCTTTGTATTTCAGACTCCACACAAAAAACTGCAGTTAAGCTGGTGCAGCTGAATGTAACCAACTGTGAGCAGGGAGTGGGGGGCACAGAATTCCTCTCCATTGCTGGAAACTGCTCACATTTGTTTGGTATAAGGACTTGGCCTCATTTAAACAATCTTCCCTATAGGTCTTTGCCCTCAGACTGTCTCTTATACACATCTAGATGTGTATAAGAGACAGGTACATGATCGATAATACAGTCTAACACAGAATCTTTTTATTAGAAATCTGCTTTCTTCAACACAACAAAAGAAAGCAAAGGGAGCAAAGCATCACAGGGATATCTGAGAGGGTGGCGTCAATATCATTTAGGGACACTGCAGAAGAAAATAACTTCTTCATTCTGTGAGGAACTCTTGAGTCTTGTTAGAATGGATAGGATAATTAAAATTAAAGGGAAGAGTCCCTGCTCTGAGAGCATGATGTGGATTGAGTTTCAGTTTTCAAGGCGGGCCTAAGTCATTTTCTTCCCAGAATCATGGTAGACTGATAAAAATGATGATAAGATGGGAACATCAATAGGATGTCTACATATCTCCATGACACTGACCGTTGACCTTCTGATGGTGAATAAGGGAAGCTCAGGTGAAGCTGGTATAGACAGAGGACATGAGAACTTTGCAATTTCAGCTCTAACTCATAGGCCAAGAGAAGTCGGAGGCAGGGGAGAGGCAGCATCCTAAGGAATGGGCAATGCAGCTGGACAGGGGATTGAGACAATGTGGGACCAGATACCAATAGGATGACTTCAGAGCTTGCAGATCTTCCTGCTGGAGGAGGAGGAGGTGGTGGTGTATTTGATGGTGGAACTGCTGCCCCCAGAGGAACTGAAACCAGCCCCCTATGGCTCTGCCACTGGCAGAACTGAAGCCGCCTCCGAGGCCGTGAGTGCTTCTGTAAGGGCTGCCACTGCCACCGCGCGGGCCCAGCCGCTGCTGACACCACTGACGCTCAGCCACTGGAGACGGAGAAGTGCACGTGGCCATCGCCTGTCTCAGGTCTCCGCATCGTGCGGGCTGAGCTCAGCAGTCTCCTGCTTGATGTTGTGCAGTTCATCCCTTTGTCTGTCTATCTTGACCTGCAGCTATTTATACAGTAGTTCAGAAGGGCAGAGAAGCCGCTGCGGTGTTTCTGGCCTTTCATGTGCCAACAGTGGCTTTCAATTCCCAGTCCTCTAATAAGCTCATACCAAATGATGTGACTTCTTCTCTAGAAAAAAGTAGGTGGCACAAGATTATTTGCTGCTGCACAATTGAATAGTTCTGTTTGATCACTGAGCATCTAGTTTTTCAATTACCTGTGATGTTCTTTGTGATATCTAAGGAATTTCATAATCAGAAAGAGGGTGAAGGCAAAACTCAGTAGGGCAATGTCATTAAACTTTTTTCTTTTTGTTCAATGGGCCTTATTGCAAATTCTTTAATTGTCAACGTGAACGGAGCAATGACAGACAGCCTATGAGATCACCCAATCTCTTTGTATTTCAGACTCCACACAAAAAACTTCAGTTAAGCTGGTGCAGCTGAATGTAACCAACTGTGAGCAGGGAGTGGGGGGCACAGAATTCCTCTCCATTGCTGGAAACTGCTCACATTTGTTTGGTATAAGGACTTGGCCTCATTTAAACAATCTTCCCTATAGGTCTTTGCCCTCAGACTGTCTCTTATACACATCTAGATGTGTATAAGAGACAGGTACATGATCGATAATACAGTCTAACACAGAATCTTTTTATTAGAAATCTGCTTTCTTCAACACAACAAAAGAAAGCAAAGGGAGCAAAGCATCACAGGGATATCTGAGAGGGTGGCGTCAATATCATTTAGGGACACTGCAGAAGAAAATAACTTCTTCATTCTGTGAGGAACTCTTGAGTCTTGTTAGAATGGATAGGATAATTAAAATTAAAGGGAAGAGTCCCTGCTCTGAGAGCATGATGTGGATTGAGTTTCAGTTTTCAAGGCGGGCCTAAGTCATTTTCTTCCCAGAATCATGGTAGACTGATAAAAATGATGATAAGATGGGAACATCAATAGGATGTCTACATATCTCCATGACACTGACCGTTGACCTTCTGATGGTGAATAAGGGAAGCTCAGGTGAAGCTGGTATAGACAGAGGACATGAGAACTTTGCAATTTCAGCTCTAACTCATAGGCCAAGAGAAGTCGGAGGCAGGGGAGAGGCAGCATCCTAAGGAATGGGCAATGCAGCTGGACAGGGGATTGAGACAATGTGGGACCAGATACCAATAGGATGACTTCAGAGCTTGCAGATCTTCCTGCTGGAGGAGGAGGAGGTGGTGGTGTATTTGATGGTGGAACTGCTGCCCCCAGAGGAACTGAAACCAGCCCCCTATGGCTCTGCCACTGGCAGAACTGAAGCCGCCTCCGAGGCCGTGAGTGCTTCTGTAAGGGCTGCCACTGCCACCGCGCGGGCCCAGCCGCTGCTGACACCACTGACGCTCAGCCACTGGAGACGGAGAAGTGCACGTGGCCATCGCCTGTCTCAGGTCTCCGCATCGTGCGGGCTGAGCTCAGCAGTCTCCTGCTTGATGTTGTGCAGTTCATCCCTTTGTCTGTCTATCTTGACCTGCAGCTATTTATACAGTAGTTCAGAAGGGCAGAGAAGCCGCTGCGGTGTTTCTGGCCTTTCATGTGCCAACAGTGGCTTTCAATTCCCAGTCCTCTAATAAGCTCATACCAAATGATGTGACTTCTTCTCTAGAAAAAAGTAGGTGGCACAAGATTATTTGCTGCTGCACAATTGAATAGTTCTGTTTGATCACTGAGCATCTAGTTTTTCAATTACCTGTGATGTTCTTTGTGATATCTAAGGAATTTCATAATCAGAAAGAGGGTGAAGGCAAAACTCAGTAGGGCAATGTCATTAAACTTTTTTCTTTTTGTTCAATGGGCCTTATTGCAAATTCTTTAATTGTCAACGTGAACGGAGCAATGACAGACAGCCTATGAGATCACCCAATCTCTTTGTATTTCAGACTCCACACAAAAAACTTCAGTTAAGCTGGTGCAGCTGAATGTAACCAACTGTGAGCAGGGAGTGGGGGGCACAGAATTCCTCTCCATTGCTGGAAACTGCTCACATTTGTTTGGTATAAGGACTTGGCCTCATTTAAACAATCTTCCCTATAGGTCTTTGCCCTCAGACTGTCTCTTATACACATCTAGATGTGTATAAGAGACAGGTACATGATCGATAATACAGTCTAACACAGAATCTTTTTATTAGAAATCTGCTTTCTTCAACACAACAAAAGAAAGCAAAGGGAGCAAAGCATCACAGGGATATCTGAGAGGGTGGCGTCAATATCATTTAGGGACACTGCAGAAGAAAATAACTTCTTCATTCTGTGAGGAACTCTTGAGTCTTGTTAGAATGGATAGGATAATTAAAATTAAAGGGAAGAGTCCCTGCTCTGAGAGCATGATGTGGATTGAGTTTCAGTTTTCAAGGCGGGCCTAAGTCATTTTCTTCCCAGAATCATGGTAGACTGATAAAAATGATGATAAGATGGGAACATCAATAGGATGTCTACATATCTCCATGACACTGACCGTTGACCTTCTGATGGTGAATAAGGGAAGCTCAGGTGAAGCTGGTATAGACAGAGGACATGAGAACTTTGCAATTTCAGCTCTAACTCATAGGCCAAGAGAAGTCGGAGGCAGGGGAGAGGCAGCATCCTAAGGAATGGGCAATGCAGCTGGACAGGGGATTGAGACAATGTGGGACCAGATACCAATAGGATGACTTCAGAGCTTGCAGATCTTCCTGCTGGAGGAGGAGGAGGTGGTGGTGTATTTGATGGTGGAACTGCTGCCCCCAGAGGAACTGAAACCAGCCCCCTATGGCTCTGCCACTGGCAGAACTGAAGCCGCCTCCGAGGCCGTGAGTGCTTCTGTAAGGGCTGCCACTGCCATCAGGTGAGTATTTCTATGCATATATACTTGAGTTGTTTTCCCTCAAATTCCCTTTAGTTTTTTGCTTACTTTCTTCCATCCAGCATGGATCTATGACTCAAATGGAGTTTCCACTTCAATACCCTTTTAACTTTCTTAGACCATCCAGAAGATCAAGCCATCTCATTGCATTCTCTTATTTTCTGTCCTTTCCTTCAGGATTATCAAGAACTGTGACTATTTCCTTGGCAGGAATGGGGCCACGTGAGGGATGAGTAGTTACGAATGATTTCCATCACCATCTGGGATGCCTGTCCTGCATGCCAGTGGAGAGCTCGCCTGAGTCCCACTCCCCTCCCCCGAGTCTCCCCTCCAGTAGAACAGGTCTCAGTTGGCTCTCTTGGGCACTCTGCGGTCCCCATTGGGGCAGATGCTCCCAGCTCACCTTGTCGATAAAGGAGGCAAACTTGTTGTTGAGGTTCTTGATCTGCTCCCGCTCCTCAGTCTTCACCCGCTGGATGGTGGGGTCGATTTGCAGGTTGAGGGGAGTCAGGAGACTCTGGTTGATGGTGACCTCTTGGATGCCTCCAGAGGGGAACACAGGAAAGCCAGAGCCCCCATAGCCACCTCCGAAGCCAGCTCCACCACCGAGCCCAAAGCCACCACCAGCCCCAGCACCAAAGCCAAATCCACTCCCGGCTCCACCTCCGAAGCCATAGCCAGCTCCAATTCTGCCACCATAGCCACCACCGATGGCACAGCTGCCCCCTGCGATGGAGATCCTCTTGGAGCCCCCCAGGCCATAGAGGCTGCGGCTGCCAAAGCCAGCTCCTCCACACACTCCAGCGAGGCCGCCACTGCCCCTGGAGCGGGACAGGGACACGCTGCTGAAGCCAGAGCGGCACACGCCAGGGACTCTGGCTGAGCCGGCACTGAAGCCCCTGCGGCTGCTCCTTTGGGTCTTCACAGTGGATTTGCAAGACATGGTTCCTGAAGAAGAAAAGGTTAAGAAAGGCATGAGAGGAAAAGTATGAGACAGGCTTCCAGTAGTTAGTGTAAAAGCAAGAATGGGCTGGGCTCAGCCCTGGAAGGTGAGCCTGAGATTGGGAAGGGCTGGGCTTTATAAACAATGAGATGATACTTTGGTTATTAAAAAGGATAAGAAATAAGAAGGCTGCTTTTTGCCTTCCTTTAACAAAGGAAAAAATTCTCCTGCCTTTGATCTTTGATATCAGTAAGAGACTATTCTCAATTAACTGAGGCTAGGAGTTAGACTTTGTCTCAAACAAAGGTTCAATATGCATTGAATTATGTGTTTTATGAATTTTATGAATTTATGCATTCAGTATGCTTGTGTATCAGAATGTTCATGCCTGTTACCTTGATTTTGCAATTATTATGTCAAGGCTAGCTTTGCTTCATCCATAATTCCAATCTGGTCTTTTGTAATAGCTGAGTACTTGGAAATCTAAGAGCAGCCTATTGTTTATGCTCTAACAGAAAGAGTACCATTTTCCCAGTGGTTATAAATACATTAAATTTGACTTGCTCTTCCCATTATGTAAAAATTAACAAATAGAAAAGTATAAGAACAACATAATAGGTCCTTATTGATCTATTATGGATGAGTGCCCATTACCCAGATTTTGTGATTATTATCTCAAGGTCAACTTTATTTCATCCATAACTCCACCCACTTTCTTCATCCATCTTAAATTATTTGAAAGGAAATTCCAGAAGGAAGGTCATAGAGTTTCATATTCAATTCAGTGTTTATGTCTAAAGGATAGAGTCTTTAGAAAATGAGCAAAATGCTATTTTTATACCTTAAAAATTTAACAATAATGCTTTAACATCAAGAAGTTTAGTGAACATTCAAATTTTCCTTTATTCTTATTTATTTTTATAATTTGTTCAACTCAGGGTCTAAATAATGTCCATGCATGTTTATTTGGGTGATATAGCCTTTAAATAATACATCCTTTATATCATTTTGATCTTAATTTTTTGGCCATTTATTTGCTAAATAAACTAGGTTGCTTGTTTACAAAGGTCTGTATAGTCAAACCTATGGTTTTTCCAGTAGTCACATATGGATGTGAGAGTTGGACCATAAAGAAAGCTGAGCGCCAAAGAACTGATGCTTTCAAATTGTGGTGCTGGAGAAGACTCTGGAGAGTCCCTTGGACAACAAGGAGATCAAACCAATCAATCCTACAGGAAATCAACCCTGAATATTCATTGGAAAAACTGATGATGAAGCTGAAACTCCAATACTTTGACCACCTGATGTGAGGAGCTGACTCATTAGAAAAGACCCTGATGCTGGGAAAGATTAAAGGCAGAAGGAGAAGAACACAACAGATGATGAGGTGGTTAGATAACATCACCGAGTCAATGGACATGATTGAGAAAACTCTAGGAGAGAGTGAAGGACAGGGACGCCTGGCGTGTTTTAGTCCATGGGATTACAAAGAGTCAGACATAACTTAGTAACCAAGCAACAACAACAACCTATCCTATAGAGGTTTCTACTCTTTGGCGCTGGTGATTGCCTTCTCTGCTATCATTCCATATGAACCTGGGTCTCCTGCATGGCAGGCAGATTCTTTATCACCTGAGCCACAAAGAAAGCCCTATATAGATATATAGGTATAGGTAAATGTATAAATAGATATGTATATATATTTGCAGAATGCTTGCATCATTTTGTGTTTCCACAGCAGTGTATGAGTGTTCCAGTTTCTCCATATTGTTGCTTTGGTATCCTCAATTAATGGGATGTTCAGTTCAGTTCAGTTGCTCAGTCGTGTCCGACTCTTTGCGACCCCATGAATCGCAGCACGTCAGGCCTCCCTGTCTATCACCAACTCCCGGAATTCACTCAGACTCACGTCCATCGAGTCAGTGATGCCATCCAGCCATCTCATCCTCTGTCGTCCCCTTCTCCTCCTGCCCCCAATCCCTCCCAGCATCAGAGTCTTTGCCAATGGGTCAACTCTTCGCATGAGGTGGCCAAAGTACTGGAGTTTCAGCTTTAGCATCAATCCTTCCAAAGAAATCCCAGGGCTGATCTCCTTCAGAATGGACTGGTTGGATCTCCTTGCAGTCCAAGGGACTCTCAAGAGTCTTCTCCAACACCACAGTTCAAAAGCCTCAATTCTTCAGCACTCAGCTTTCTTCACAGTCCAACTCTCACATCCATACATGCCCACAGGAAAAACCGTAGCCTTGACTAGACGGACCTTTGTTGGCAAAGTAATGTCTCTGCTTTTGAATATACTATCTAGGTTGGTCATAACTTTTCTTCCAAAGAGTAAGCATCTTTTAATAATTGGGATGTTAGCCATCGCATTCCAAGAATACATGATTGTATCTCTGTGGGGTTTTTTTAAAATTTAATTTATTTAAACTTAAAACCTGTAAAATTTAAACTTAAAACCTTAAAACCTACCAAAATTTCACCCATTTCTCTCACTTCTCCTGCCTCTCCCCACCTCTGGTAACCACCAATCTGGTCTCCGCATCTATGAGTTTAGGTTTTAAATTTTTGAAAATGCATTTGCTTTTTGGATTTCACCTATGAGAGATTTGCAATACTTGTCTTTCTCTGTCTGACTTATGTCACTTAACCTAAAGCCCTAGAGATCCATTCATGTTGTCACAAGCTGCAAGACTTCATTCTTTATACCCATATATGATATTTGTCGTTGTTGTTCAGTTACTAAATTGTGTCCAACTCTTTGCAACTCCATGGACTGCAGCACACCAGGCTTCCCTGTCCTTCACTCTCACCCATAGTTTTCTCAAGCTCATGTCCATTGAGTCAGTGATGTCATCCAATCATCTCATCCTCTGTCTTCCCCTTCACTTCCTGCCCTCAATCTTTCCCAGCATCAGGGTCTTTTCCAACGGGTTGGCTTTTTGCATCAGCTAGTCAAAATATTGGAGTTTCAGCATCAGTACTTCCAATTAATATTCAGGATTGGTTTCCTTTAGGATTGACTGGTTTGATCTCCTTGCAGTCCAAGGAACTCTAAGGAGTCTTCTCCAACACCACAATTTGAAAACATCAGTTCTTTGGTGCTCAGCTTTCCTTATGGTCTAACACTCACCTCTGTACATGACTACTGGAAAAATCATTTGAGTAGATGGATCTTTGTTGGCAAAATTATGTCTTTGCTTTTTAATATGCTGTCTAGGTGTTGCATATTTTAAAATGACTAAATTACACACATTTGCCTATATTTATTTGTCAAAATGAATCTCAGTGCAAATCCCCAACCACTTAATTGAAGATGTTTCTGTGCTTTGGGAGGGACCATTTGTGTGTGTGAGGTTGCGTATGTGTGTGTATATTCTTTTCTATTAGGTGTTCAAATTATGCTTGTGTTGAATCTTCTTTGTATTCTTTGTCTATCCTATATCCTCTTGACTTTTCTTTAACCTCTTATTAACTCCCACTAAGATCCCTGATTCTCTTTCCTCAATATTCTCCCATATGCTCTTTGCTGTGCATTCAGCATGTGTATTTCCCTTTGTATTGACATCAGTTTGACCTTCATCTCCCTGCTAGTTTTAATTTTTCTCTCTGACTCATATCTGACTTCTCTAAGTAATGTTTTATATCTTACTCTTTTATTATATGCTTTTTTCTTGAATTTTATAGAGGATTTATTTTATTTTTGGAATATTTTATGGTGACTTTGTTCTCATGAGTGCTCATCATCTGCCTTTTTATTTTCCTATTCATTTCATTTTTGAATGTATATATCTTTTATTGGTCCTGGAATGGTTCCCTTCTGACTAGTGCTCATCTTTGAAAGAGGTGAACTCCTTCTAGATGAGTTGTTGGCAGAAAATATTAAGGGGAATGAGCTGGGGGCATATTCATGCTAACAGGCTATGTGAATAATTCTATTATTCCTTAAAAACATACCTCAACATAATAAAAGCTATATATGACAAACCCACAGCAAACATTATCCTCAATGGTGAAAAACTGAAAGCATTTCCCCTAAAGTCAGGAGCAAGACAAGGGTGCCCACTTTCACCACTCTTATTCAACATAGTTTTGGAACTTTTGGCCTCAGCAATCAGAGCAGAAAAAGAAATAAAAGAAGTCTAAATTGGAAAAGAAGAAGTAAAACTCTCACTGTTTGCAGATGGCATGATCCTCTACATAGAAAACCCCAAAGACACCACCAGAAAATTACTAGAGCCAATCAATGAATATAGTAAAGTTGCAGGATATAAAATCAACACACAGAAATCCCTTGTATTCCTATATACTAATAATGATAAAATAGAGAAATTAAGGAAACAATTCCATTCACTGTTGCAACAAAAAGAATAAAATACTTAGGAATATATCTACCTAAGGAAACTAAAGACTTATATATAGGAAACTATAAAACACTGGTGAAAGAAATCAAAGAGGATACTAATAGATGGAGAAACATACCATGCTCATGGATTGGAAGAAGCAATATAGTGAAAATGAGTATTCTACCCAAAGCAATCTATAGATTCAATGCAATCCCTATCAAGCTACCAANATAAGTCACACTGAACTTGCCACCCAGGCCTTGGTCCACACTCTCCCCCTGTCTTTTGATAAAGCTAGCTCCTAACTTTAAAGACTAGCTCCTAACTCCCACTTATGCACTCAGCAGGAAATCCTGTTGGGGAGCACCTGTACTCTAAGCACAGAATCAAGTCAAGCAAGTCAGGAAATGTGAATGAGAACTTTGTTCACTGGTTCACAGGCAGTTTCTGGTTTTAGGCCAGGCCGGGACACTCTATGGGACAGGGTGGGCTTCACACTCAGGCCCTCACCTTCTATGGTAAACAAATAGGGGTCCCTATTCCAAGAGAAGAGCACCTGTACTCTAAGCACAGAATCAAGTCAAGCAAGTCAGGAAATGTGAATGAGAACTTTGTTCACTGGTTCACAGGCAGTTTCTGGTTTTAGGCCAGGCCAGGACACTCTGTGGGACAGGGTGGGCTTCACACTCAGGCCCTCACCTTCTATGGTAAACAAATAGGGGTCCCTATTCCAAGAGAGGACAAGAGAGGGTTGTGCAAGGAAGCAGAATGGCAACAAACAACTTCCTTGTTGGGACATGAATTAGTGCCCCTGAACCTGCTGGACCATTTGCCTCCCAGTTAATTAATGGACTGGTCTGTATCCCCTCAGCCCTTCAGTCAATCTGCTCTGGAATCTTCCTATTCTACTCTAGAAGTGACCCCCTAACCATCCTTTGGTCTCCTTACCTGACCTTTTCAGCCTCCCTGCATCTCCTCTCTCTATTGAAGCCACAGCAGCTCCAGGCCTGTTCTGTTACCCATCACAAGGAGGACATCACCCAGTGCCACAGCTGTATCACAGCTCTCTCTGGATTGTTCCTTACTCATCTGGGTCTGGTCCAGCTGAGAGAGCTTCTTGTTATGTAGGTTGATAAGGATACCAGGGCCTTCAAGGAGGAGAAAGGGACAAACCCATTTTTTCCCCTTACATTCCTTCATCTTAGTCACATAAGACATCTTTTTCTTAAGCTCTGAGTTGTTATGGTAACAATCTAAATTGCCTAAGACTAACTTTCTTTAAGCCCAGAGCTAATGATTACAGAAAACAAAACAAAACAAAACATATCTTGCTCAAGGGTATGTTTTTCCTTAAGCTTGCACTAATGATTGTATAACAACAATGTGTCTTGATCCAGGACATGTTTCTCCTTCTTAACAGGAAACTTCTGACTAATCCTATTATCTTAAGATGTATGTTGTGGGAGTGGGTCTGATAAGACCTCTACAACCTTGAGACATTCTTTTGAAAAAGTATATAGATCTTTTACAAGTGGTTGACCAGTTTTCCCAGCACCACTTGTTAAAGAGATTGTCTTTTCTCCATTGTATATTCTTGCCTTCTTTGTCAAAGATAAGGTGTTCATAGGTGAGTGGATTTATCCCTGGGCTTTCTATTTTGTTCTATTGATCTATATTTCTGTCTTGTGCGAGTACCATACTGTCTTGATGACTGTAGCCTTGTAGTAGAGCCTGAAGTCAGGCAGATTGATTCTTCCTGTTCTGCTCTTTCTCAAGATTGCTTTGGCTATTAGAGGTTTTTTGTATTTCCATACAAATTGTGAAATTATTTGTTCTAGTTCTGTGAAAAATACCATTGGTAGTTTGATAGGGATTGCATTGAATCTATAGATTGCTTTGGGTAGTATACTCATTTTCACTATATTGATTCTTCCAATCCATGAACATGGTATATTTCTCCATCTATTAGTGTCCTCTTTGATTTCTTTCATCAGTGTTTTATAGTTTTCTATATATAGGTCTTTAGTTTCTTTAGGTAGATATATTCCTAAGTATTTTATTCTTTT
>SJYX01000402.1:665565-683432 GCA_006410675.1 Oreotragus oreotragus | reverse complement strand
TCTGAGTGAACTCTGGGAGTTGGTGATGGACAGGGAGGCCTGGCGTGCTGCGATTCATGGGATCGCAAAGAGTCGGACACGACTGAGCAATTGGACTGAACTGAACTGAACTGATGCCTGCACAGCTTCCTAAGATGTTTGAAAGGAATAAATAAAACAAATTTTGAACTAGTCAGTGGTCATATTGTATTTATCTTCGCATCTCCAATGCTGAACACAAGCATGTGGTAGAGACTGGATACATTTTAGCTGAATAATTTATGAATGAGTATAGATAGTACAGGCAATTCTAGTGCTCTGGCACCTATTATTTATATAGCTCTATTTACATTCACCAGTTCCCTCTGGTACTTAAGCAAATTTACCATCCCAAGAATATGAGGACATATAGCCCAGAAAAAATATGTACTAAAAGCATAAAATGTACTGTGCTAGGTGTAAATAATTTCCCCAGTTAGTCCAAGTGGTGAATAACCCCAGCTTTTGTTCTGTTTGGAGCACCTGTTTGTAATCCACGTCATAAATATTTTCAGGACTATTGCTTAGTAGTCAATGAGTTTCTTTGTTGGCACAGAATTTAAGATATTTCCCTAATAAGGACACCCAGTGTTAAAGCAATGAATTTCTATAGCTATGCAGTTCAGAGAGTTACCTAGGAGATGAAAAGCTAATCTGTCTGGAATTTCTGCCCTTGAGACCAAAGATACTATAAATTTGCTCGGGAGGAAAATAATCATGGTAAGCATCTTAATTTCTTCCATCTCGTTTCCAAGCAGATGTCGCTGTGTTTTAGCCTGGAATTCATCATCTTTCTGATACATCAACATTGACATATTACATCTTCATCTCTTATTATAGAAAATGGAAATGAAACTAGAATGTGAACATGTTGAATGAATCGGACTCCCCAGAGATTTGGGGGAGAAGAAAACCTCCCACTCGCCTTTGACTTTTGGATTTCTTGTTTCCCTCATGTTTGGATTGCACTTTAAGAAGTCCATCTGGAGGTTCACTTTTTTATATTTTGCAAATGCAAGTAGAGCTTATTATCAAAAAATAAACCCCTAAAAGAAGAAAAACCTGTGAGCAGGGATTAGGGGCGGGGGGGCACGGTCAGAGAATCACCTCAGAAATCCAATGATAGTATTTAGGGTTAAATACCAGAGATTAAATTCCATTTATTTCTGGGCTTGACTTTGCCAGTCTGTTAGTTTGGGTGAATGCATGGATATGTTTAGCTGCTGCTTCTATCTATTAAGCTCTTCGTTTAGAAGATGAGTTTGGGTGGGTGTCAACCCCTGCAAATGTCATCAAGCCCGTAATACCTCCATAGTACTGAGTTATCAAAGCAGCACCACCACAGTCTGTCTGAGACTTCACCCCACAGTGGGCACCAGTACACTTCTTTCCTTTTTCTGGCCTCAGGCAAACATTCTTAGGATTTCAGGATCCTATTATATGTTGAGCGAGTTACGTTCTTCTTGAATTCCTTACAAAGTCACTCTGGTCCATGGAGATTAGAAGTTTAAACTTTGAAGGCCATACCTCATCGAGTTCTCTTCACTTTGGCTCCCCAGCCATTTCTGTCACAGCCAAACTTAATCCTCTTCAGACATATCAAAGCAACCATCAGTCAAGGGGGTCTTTATTTCCTCACACATGCTAGAGATTAATGCTGCCTGATTTTCTCATATATTCCCTGGCACCCTGACCAGATTCACCTACTGTCTGAGACTGATGTAAATAATGTTTACAACTTGGCCCAAACTTGTTGGCCATTTATAGGAAGAATCCATCTTATTCTAGAATCACAAACGCTCATGCCATCTTGGCCATAACAGGACAGCCGGATAAAGCATTAGCATCCTAGAATCTCTTTGTAAATTTCCAGACCCGGGAAAATAAAGAGCATTTGCTTCAGTAGGTCTGAGTAAAACTGTAAGCATTAGGCAGAAAGGCCTGTGAAAATAGCATTGGATTTAGAGTTGGCGCTCGAGTTGTAGGTAGTTGTATCACCTTCTAGCTGCGCGGTCTTGTACAACTAACATAATCTCCCTGGACACATGTTCTCATCTGGAAGAAAGTTCTATCATGAGCCCTGAACATACCCCTGGATGATTGGACTAGGGATATGAGAGTGTCTTGAAAACAATGAAATGCTATTTAAGTGAGAGCTACCACCATTGTGATGTATAGCACACTATAGGTTGTCTGATGACCATTTACTGCAAGTTTTATGACAGTCCTAAAATACATCAAGTTTTTTTATTTGTATCTCTGAGCCTTAGTTTTCTTATTGTAAAGTGAGGTGAAATGATACTGCATAGCTCACAGATTGAGCAAGTTAATAAGTGTGAGTGGGCCTGGAGTGCACAGGATGGTGGTCTTCTTTGTCTCTTGGCACTACTCTGAAACCTGGTAGAGCATCTGTGCATTATATAGTTTTGAATTCAAGTCTCCCACAAACACCTTTTTGGAAGCTTTCTGGTGATAGCATCAATGACCTTGGTGCTCCACTGCTGAAGGCATCTGAGAACTTAGCAAGCATTGTAGTAGGGAGAACTCCTGCCTGTCTTCTTGCACGACTCCCAGTCCTGTCCTATCTGAGAGGTTCTGTGCCTTCCATTTCAAGTGGACCATTCAAGAAGGAGTCTTGTCAGAGAAGCTAGACCATGGTAGGGAAGAGACTAGAAACAAAGACAAATGAGGACTATTAAAGAATACTGGGACAGTGAATCTGAAGAACAGAAGACAGAGGGGTCCGTGACACAGCTGTCTTAACTTAACCTGAAGGAACTGTTATTTTCCGAACTTTTCAGTGGCAACCCGTAGTAAGAAAGACATTTAATATCAAACCTGGTACACATTTACATAAATCTATAAACAATTAAAATACCTTGAAAAACAAAACCTGTCTCTCTCACATACTGTAATTCTATTTTTTTTCTAATTCTATAATTCTTCTTTTAGCCTATCCTATCCTATTCAATTGCATTGATTATAATACTGGATATAATTCCAAAATTTATTTTATAAGCCATTAATTAAAAATATTGCTATGGAAGACACATATTATCCCAGAAGATGGAATTAGGACTTTGAGGCGAAAATTAGAGCAAATTTCAGCTCAAAACAAGGAAGAAACAACTAATAATTAGGCCCATTCAGTATAGAATGGACCTCTCAAATTAGTTTGACTCTTGACATTGGATATTTTCAAGATTAGACCTAATTTGTATGCTATGTCTGTAGATTAGGGACTTTCCCACTTCAAAGATTTCAAGAGCCCACAATTCACACTAAGCTAAAGGAAAAAAAACAACATAAAGGAAAGTTTTCAGTTCAATAAAGCTAAAAATAAAGGGGCAGGGATGGGGGCGAGGTGGGTGTTAGGAGATTGTCTTTCCTTAGCTTCTGCCCAGTTAGAGAGAAAACATTCTCTGTTATACTTCTGCTCCCTACTACTGAGTGATCTCCCTTCCTTAGAACAATTTTTCTTGCTGTTGACAGTAGCAGATTTTGAAGCTATTGCTGCTAAGCTACTGGGATGTTCCTTTTTCAAATCTTTGTTCACTTTAAGCCTTTATCACAGTTTAGGTAGTTGTCTTTTGAGTGATCTTACAGTCTGTGTGTCTCTGTACCCTGGGCTTAGCAATGTTAAATGTAGAGTCACTACAAATGATTGCTTATTGCATGAATGAATGCATGAGTACAGGCATGAATGAAGGAAGATTCCACTAGTCTCCTTAAAAGGATGATCTTTGAGTCACTGATGCATATCCTGATTGGGAAAATAGTATGTTTAAGAATAAGTAAGAATGATAACAATTGTTGAAATGTTGACCAGCACTTGATTCCTAGGCATTCTGGAAATTTTTAGAGACAAGGACTCCTTTGTGAATCTCATGAAAATTATGGCTTTTATCCTCAGAAAAACATATGCATCTTTGTACAAATTATGTATACAATTTCAAGAGTGCAGTTATTCTCTCTCTGGCCTAATGTTAGGCTTAACAATTAGGTCTGACTCAGATGGAAATGCTTTGTAATTTTGTCTTTGCTTAAGCAAGTAGGATTTTGGAGAGAGCAGAATGCTTCATTACTATGTACCAGATACATGCTCAGTGTTTTATTTACTTTACATAATAATCACGTGGAGCATTGTGTTTTATATATATATGATCTTCACATGATGTACTCTGCATATAGGTTAAATAAGCAGGGTGACAATATACAGCCTTGATGTGCTCCTTTCCCAGTTTTGCACCAGTCAGTTGTCCCACGTAAGGTTCTAACTGTTGCTTCTTGACCTGCATACCAGTTTCTCAGGTTTCTCTGGTACTCCCATCTCTTTAGGACTCTTCCATAGTTTGTTGTGATCCACACAGTCAAAGATTTTAGTGTAGTCAATGAAGCAGAAGTAGATGTTTTTCTGGAACTCCCTAGCTTTCTCTATGAACCAACGAATGTTGGCAATTTGATCTCTAGTTTCTCTGCCTCTTTGACACCCAGCTTGTGCATCTGGAAGTTCTTGGTTCACATACAGTTGAAGCCTAGCTTGAAGGATTTTGACCATCACTTTGCTGGCATATGAAATGAGTGCAATTGTGTGGTAGTTTGAACATTCTTTGGCATTTCCCTTCTTTGGGATTGGAATGAAAACTGACCTTTTCCAGTCCTGTGGCCACTGTGACTGAACAACAACAGCAAGGCTTTTTTTGGATAGTTTTTCTGTGTATTCTTGCCTCTTCTTATTCTATTCTGCTTCTGTTAGGTACTTACCATTTCTGTCCTTTATTGTGCCCATCCTTGCATGAAATGTTCCCTTGATATCTCCAGTTTTCTTGAAGAAATCTCTAGTCTTGCCTATGCTATTGTTTTCCTCTACTTTTTACACTGTTCAATTAAGAAGGCCTTCTTATCTCTCCTTGCTATTCTCTGGAACTCTGAATTCAGTTGGGTATATCTTCCTTTTCTCCCTTACTTTTTGCTTCTCTTCTTTCCTCAGCTGTTTGTAAAGCCGCCTCAGACAACTATTTTGCCTTCTTGCATTTATTTTTCTTTGGGATGGTTTTGGTCACTGCCTCCTGTACAGTGTTATGAAGCTCTGTCCATAGTTCTTCAGACACTCTGTCTACCAGATCTGATCCCTTGAATTTATTCATCGTCTCTACCATATAATGATAAGGGATTTGATTTAGGTCATACCTGAATGACCTAGTGGTCTTCCTTACTTTCTTCAGTTTAAGCCTGAATTTTGAATTAAGATTTCTGGGAGAAAAATCAACAACCTCAGATATGCAGATGAAACCACTCTAGTGGCAGAAAGTGAAGAGGAACTAAAGAGCCTTTTAAAGGTAAAAGAGGAGAGTGAAAAACCTGGCTTAAAACTCAACATTCAAAAAACTAAGATCATAGCATCCAGTCCCATCACTTCATGTGTAAGTAGAAGGGGAAAAAGTGGAAGCAGTAACAGATTTTATTTTCTTGGGCTCCAGAATCACTGCAGACAGTGACTGCAGCCATGAAATTAAAAGACACTTGCTCCTGGGAAGGAAAGCTATGACAAATCTAGACAGAGTATTAAAAAACATCATTTTGCCGACACAGGTCCAATAGTCAAAGCTATGGTTTNTTATTTTCTTGGGCTCCAGAATCACTGCAGACAGTGACTGCAGCCATGAAATTAAAAGACACTTGCTCCTGGGAAGGAAAGCTATGACAAATCTAGACAGAGTATTAAAAAACATCATTTTGCCGACACAGGTCCAATAGTCAAAGCTATGGTTTTCCAGTAGTCATATATGGATGTGAGAGCTGGACCATAAAGAAGGCTGAGCACTGAAGAATTGATGGTTTCAAACTGTGATGCTGGAGAAAACTCTTTAGAGTGCCTTGGACTGCAAGATCGAACCAGTCAACCCTAAAGAAAATCAATACTGAATATTCATTGGATGGACTAATACTAAAGCTGAAGCTCTAATACTTTGGCCACCTAATGCAAAGACCCGACTCATTGGAGAAGACTTTGATTCTGAGAAAGACTGAAGGCAGGGAGAGAAAGAGACAACAGAGGATGAGATGGTTAGATAGCATCACCAACTCAATGGACATGAATTTGAGCAAAGTCTGGGAGATAGTGAAGGACAAAGGCGTGCTGCAGTCTATGGGGTCACAAAGAGTCGGACATGACTTAGGGACTGAACAACAACAATGTGATCTTTGTATATGTGCTATAGAATAATATATGTACACATATATACATATACTATATATATAATCTTCATATGCAGAGATAATATGCATATGCACACACATATACACATGTGCAAAGAAAGTCATATTTGTACCACCCTTTCTTCTTCCCTGTCCTTCTCTTCCCTTAAGCATTCAATAAATTGTTTCCATCCCCTCTTCCCTTTTGGTCTCAGAATTTAAAACACAAAAATATTGTTCAGCACTCGTCTTTAGAGAAGCTCACTCTCACCTGGTGACTTCTCTAAAACAAAAGGCTGGTTAACTTGCTGGGGCAGGAACATAGACTTTTTCTATTTCTTTGCTGATGAGGTGGGTATTGAGAAACAAGACACAAGTCAGTTTTCAACTGATTCTTCTGTTATATTCTCAAAGTTCCCTGAATAAAGTGAGGACACAGAAATAAACAAGACTTAGTTCTTGCCCTCAAGAAGTTCACAATGTAGTTTGAGTTAAATTATATTGTTTGTTTAGTTATAATCCAATAAAAAATAGCTTAATAAATAGCTCTGGACCACTGTATCCTAAGGATATATTTATTAATATCCTTCATGAATAAATGGGGTACATCACGGGGTCTATTGAGTATTGTGTGCCAACAAGTCCTGGGGAGTGAAGTCTGGTGTACAGGGTTTCAAGTCATTGATATAGACTGCCTAAACCAGGGTTATGGAGGAAGTCACCCAGGAACACTTTGGAGAGTGAGAGGATTGACTGCAGCCAGAAACTGAGCAATGGGACCACTTACCCAGTGGGACAGGAAGAAGATCAACAGTAGGACACTGAAAGGGAGCAACCAGAGTGAAGGTAGGAGGAGAACAAAGAGAATGTTGTTAAAAGCCAGAGGAGGGGATTTTGAGAAGAAAGATGAGGCCAGTAACATCATGCCACAGGAAGAACATAAGAGAAGTCTAGAAGAGTTAATGGACTTGGCTCTCAAGAGTTCATGGTGATATAAGCAAGAGCAATTTCTGTGAAGTGGAAACCCATTGCTGCGGGTTGTAGAGTAAATGGGAGGTGAAGAAGGTGAGAAGGAAATATGCACCAGTGGTTCCCAAACGCTGGACCATGGACTCAGCTATATCAGAGTCACCTGTGGGGCATTAGGAAATGTAAATCCTTGGCCTCAACCCCACATTTCCTGATTTAGTGAGTCTAGGGTGGGTCTCAAGGATTCATAGTTCTAAAAAGCCAGGTTTGAGAACTGTTAAGAGTATTAAATCCATGAGGAAAGATCTTCCCTGTCTCATTCACCATTGTACCTCCAGGAGCTAGATCAGTTTCTGCCCATTAAAGTTTCTCAGTAACTATGTAGAATAGCAGCTCCATAACTGAACTGTTGGCATCAACTACTTCCAAAGGATATAAACTAGGCTGAACCATATGAAATGACCATTTTTTGTGGGTCACAATTAGTCAAATTGGGGCAATTTCATGTAGTTTAATATCTTATTAATAAAACATGATATAAAAATTATGATATTCATCTCATGGGAGTCAACAGAAACTTTAGAATTATAAAGGGATCCTATAGTAGCTAGTCTCCAAAATGATCTTCATGATCCTCACTTCATGATATTCATGTATGAGTGTAATGCTCTCCCCCTGAGTTTGGGTTGGACATAGAGAATAGAATACTGCCAAAGTGGTGGTATGTCACTCTTAATAGGTTAAAAAGAGACTGCAGCTTCCATTTTGGGTATATTCTGTCTCTCTTGGATCATTCAGTCCAAGGGAAGCCAGCTGCCACATTATAAAGACACTCGGGCAGCCCATGGAGATCACCGCCAATCCCCACCACGGGGGAATAGAGGCCTCCAGCCACCAACTACAGGAGACAGCCTGGAAGAGGATTCCAGCGCCAGTCAAGTCTTGAGATGCAGCTTTGCCAGAGTCTCCCAGTTAAGCTGCTCCCATATTCCTGACCCTCTGAAACTGGATGAGAACTTAAATATTCACTGTTATAAACTGCTATGTTTAGAGGTGGTTTACTCCCCAGCAATAGATAACTAATAGAAGTCTTCATTTTCAAGATGCTAGGAACTAATGGTTGAGTAGTTTTTACTTCAGCATACTTTCACATATATCCTGTAAATTTTTCAAGACAAGCTTTAATTCCTTTTCATTATTGAGGAATTCGAGTCATATGCATTGGTCAGTCAGTCAGTTCAGTCGCTCAGTCGTGTCAGCTGACTCATTTGAAAAGACCCTGATATTGGGAAAGATTGAGGGCAGGAGGAGAAGGGGACAACAGAGGTCACGATGAGTCAGACATGACTTAGAGACTGAACTGAACTGATAAGGGGATATATTACCTTCATGGAGCTTACAGATGAGTGGAAGAACAAGACATAAATCAATAACCACACATTTAAATGTTTGATTACACACTGTCTAAGATGCAATGAAAGAATAGTGTCATCCTGTAGAAAGGGAGCCAGGACTTAGTCTGGCAGGGCAGAGAAGTCTTTCCAAGGGAAGAATCATTTGTGCCAAGAGTAGAAATTACTTGGGAAATGGAAAGGACGGATGTTCTAAGCAGTGGACCACCATGCAGACACCCTAAGGCAGGGGAAGCAAGTTAGGTTTAGAAAGAGAAAGAGACTGGTACCCAGCATGAAGCAGGGAGTAGATGGGGCTAGTCATAAATTCACACAAGGCATACAAGACTGTGTGAAGGAACATGCCTGTTATTCTAAGAGCAATGGGAGAGGTGAGGTGATTGGGGATGAGGTGACTGGATAGTTTTTATCAAAACAATGTGTTCAGATTGAGCATTAAAAGATGTGTGCTGCTTCAGCATGGAGACAGGACAGAAGGAGAGCTGGACTGGATGTCAGAGTCCTGGGAACATGTGCTATGGAGTGCAAGTAAGATGGTAGCCATGGGACCAGAAGGATTGATGTGATGGTGGGAAGGAGGGAAACAGCAGATTGCAGACACTGAGAAGGTAAAGCCAGCAGAGCTTGGTGATGGACTAGCTAAGAGGGAGAGGGAGAAAGAAAAGGAAACATCAAAGACCAGCCCCATGGTCTGTAAAATTGGACTGGTGATGATACCTTTCCTCATGATAAAGAATATTAAATACTTACTCTGGCCTAAGCACCCTACTCAGTTATTGTGTTGATGCTGTTTTATCTTAGACATTCAGAAAGAGTACTGATCCCATAAATTATGATGCTAAGCACATTTTACCATTTAAACCTCATCATCCCATATTACCACTACCTCCCCAATATTACTGTAAGGTAAGCAATAAAGGAGATCAGTCCTGGGTGTTCTTTGGAAGGAGTGATGCTGAAGCTGAAACTCCAGTACTTTGGCCACCTCGTGCGAAGAGTTGACTCATTGGAAAAGACTCTGATGCTGGGAGGGATTGGGGGCAGGAGGAGAAGGGGATGACAGAGGATGAGATGGCTGGATGGCATCACCAACTCTATGGACGTGAGTTTGAGTGAACTCCGGGAGTTGGTGATGGACAGGGAGGCCTGGTGTGCTGCAATTCATGGGGTTGCAAAGAGTCGGGCACGAGTGAGCGACTGAACTGAACTGAAGCAATATTGTTATTCACATTTTGTAGATAAGGAACTAATATTTAAAGGGGAAGTCTTGCTCAAAAGTCACACAGCTGTGCACTGTAGAGATCTGTCTTTCTCCAGAAAACATGATTTTCCTCTATACCTGCATATGATTAAACGCCAGTGGACTGGTCCAGCTCTGACCTGTGATAAGGGTGTTGAGGAGGAAGGGATGAGGAGGGGCCGCGCATCATGTAGAAGATGAACGTGGGCCAGATTTGCTACAAGGAAACAGACTGACAATGACAGACCAGAAATATGTGAACAGACAGATATTTCGAATAAAACACAATAGTTCGTTTCTTACTCATATTAACTTGTAGTCAACTATGATGATAATTTTGGAAACTTTTACATAGCATTTAATAAATATACAAGAATTCAGACTTTGGATGATTTATTACTTTCCTAAAGTCTTAACTTGAAAGAATCTCTTATTATTGAAATATAGAGGTTTTGTGACAAATGGAAGGAAAAAATGAAATGAAAATAGTCTAACACTTCCAGCAGATATTTTTCCATGCCTATTTCCCTTAAAATCATGCCTATATATTTACATATTTGCTTCTTCCCTGGATATTCTTCTCCCTGGCTCAATTAGAGCCTGTATTCCCATGAGTCGACCTCAGAGTAAAACTTCTGAAAGCCTGCTTATCACTCTCATAATTATGCAACAAGCAGGAGAGAGTTAGGGTCTTTCCTCTACCATTTTTCCCCTTCTCTTATGAGGAGATCAAGCCGTGCCAGTGCTGGCTCACTTCTCCCTTGTCTCAGGCAGGATACAGTCAGGCAATGCATTTTCATCAAGGCTCAGGCTCCATCACGCTCTAGAGAATTGGGGTTTAATGTAATTTATGGGTAGCCACTTCCAAGGGAGATCATGGAACCTCCAGTTTAATTGAGGTGATCTGGACAGTTCAGCATCTGTCAGTGAGCAAGGAGAGAGTGCTGCCTGAATAGAAATAGAAATCACTTTGCACACCCTCCTTATTCTATATACTCTTTCTTGGAAGCACCCAGCTCTGGTTTCTCTTGCTGATTTTCTGCTACTCTTACTCTCCTTTTTCATCTTTTCATTACTCTCTCCTACCGTTTATCCAACACGTGTATGTGAGGAGGCGTAAGTCCTTCCTGCAGTGGAAGCCATCCCCTTCCAAACCTATGACTTTTCTACCTGGTCCCATAAAAGCCCCAGTGCAAATAAATGGGAAGGACTTTGGTGCTACTAACATCACCAACTGAAAAGCACCTCTTACTATGTCTGTAACATTAACTAATGAATCCAACAGACATTTATTGAATATTTACCATATGCTAGGCACTGTTCTAGGCATTGAAGATACAGCACTCAATAAAGAAGATTATATTCCAGTAAAGGAGTAATAGAAGCAAAATTTAAAAATAAAATATAAAGTTTGGGCTTCCCTCATGGCTCAGACGATAAAGACACTGCCTCCAATGCAGCAGACCAGAAAGATCCCCTGGAGAAAGGAATCGTAACCCACTCCATTATTCTTGCCTGGAGAATTCCATGGACAGAGAAGCCTGGTGGTAAACAGTCCGTGGGGTCACGAAGAGTCAGACACAACTGACTGATTAACACTTTCACTTTTTATTACTAGATAATAAGATATGGGGAATTCATACATTGTCTTTCCTTAATTTCTTTAAAGAATGCAAGTATCATTTTATCAAAAGACATTATTAATATGAAAAAAGATGAAAAAAAAAAAAGATGGTCTTGATCCCTGTCTCCTGTACAATGTCACGAACCTCATTCCATAGTTCATCAGGAACTCTGGCCCGGCTCTCACAAGCGGCCCGCTCTCAGTGCGCCGGCCCGGCTCTCATATGCATTGGTAGAGAAAGTATTTTATTTGGATTCAGAAGATGCCATTTATTAGCTGCGTCATTCTGCAGGTCACTTAATTTCTCTGAGCTTGTCTTTCCTTTTAGACAAAATGCAGATTTCCACAATACCCCTTGTCTTAATGTTTATTGTAGGGATTAGATTATGAATACAGTGGATCAACTCTAAAGTGCTACTGAAATGCTAATTTTAATAGATGATAGAATTAATCACCTTTCACCAATGATAAGTCAATCAAGGTCACGTAGCTAGTCGGTTGCAGAATAGGAACTTGCACCAAAGTCTCCTAATAGTAGCCTCAATTTCCCCATAAGTAAAATGAATAAAATGAACCAAGTGATACAGGGTTAACAGGCATTGATCAGAACCTAAGGAAAGAATGCTTGTCCAGATGTCTAAGTCTCCAGAGAGCCGGGGTGAGGTGTGTATCTGACATCCGTGGGGTTTCAGGGCCTGGCTAGACTGAGAGCTGAGGCGGCAGGAAGCTTTGTGATGTGCTCAGCGTAGGTGGCAGCCTTGGTGTCATGCAGAGGCACCTTGGTGTCGTGCAGAGGTTGTTGATACCACTGGCGGGGAAGACGGGGCTCATTCTTCTACTTGTGCTGCCAGCCCCACAGCCCCTGCAATAACTTGCTGTCCTTTGTCACTTCAAACCCATATACTTCAGATTTGTGCTGGTGCCAGGAGAATTCACAATGAATTCAGTCTCCATTCACTCAGGAAATCATGGCTTTGGAGCTTCTATAGAAGACAATGGGCATCACATTTCAAATCAGGCTGAGAAGGTCAGGATTCAAGTTAGTGTTTGGAATTGTATAAGATGGGTAATAATACTGTTAACTAAAGTTTGTATAGCGCTTTAAAGTTTACAAAGCACATACTATATATGTCCTCATTCGAAGTTCATTATCCTCATTTTCAGCTAAGAAACTAAGCCTCAGGGGGATCAGATAATTCATGGCAGAATCAATTTGAACTCTGTTGAAAGTTTTCCAAATTATATCTCTTTCCACTGGATATTCTTGTACCTGTCAATACTGTTTCCTGTTTCCCACAGTGGTGATTTTGTTATTGTTGCTGGCCTTGTCCTTCAAGAGTAAAAGCTCCTCAAAAGCAGACAAAAAGAAAGATATGATTATGATCACACATCATGAAGGAGAAGATTTATAATCTGAGATGCCTGACGAGTGAGTGAGTGCACACTGTGGCAGGCACACACTAGTCTGTATACCACTAAACATCTCTGTGAATGTGGAAAATTGATGCCTGATTCCTGTAAATACATGACTTTGTGGTTGGAGAATCAAGGGCCTCTTTGTAGGAGCCAAAAGAACTGGGTTTTCTCCTTCTTTCCTAATGCTGATACTACTATGGCATCCCTGGGTTGCGGGGGTCAATGTGAAACAAGCTAAGGAAGGATGGAAGGTCAGGAATAGGTAAGAGTTGGCCCAGGGCTGAGATCACTAACTGGAGAGCGGCTACAGCAGACAATGCTTAGGGGTTTGGAAAAAGGCAGATCTGATGGAAATCCCAGTTCTACCTCTGGAGGGCCGTGTGGCTTTGGGCAAGTCACAACACTTTCTCTGTTCCTTGTTTTCACAACAAAAAATCAGTGACAGTACTATTGCCTATTCTGGGTACCTATTTGTTTTGACTGTCCCATGAGATCTCATGCTATTGGATAGGGCTTTAGGGCAGAGGTTGGCAAACTATAGGCTGTGGGCTAAATCCAGCCTAATGCCTGTTTTTGTAATATAGCATGAGCAAAGAATGCTTTTACATTTTACACTTTTAAGTAGCTGCAAAAATATCATACACACAGAAGAAACCAGAATTGGAAGAGACACATGTACTCCAGTGTTCATCACAGCACTGTTTACAATAGCTAGGACATGGAAGCAACCTAGATGTCCATCGGCATATGAATGGATAAGAAAGCTGTGGTACATATACACAATGGAATATTATCAGCTATTGAAAAGAACGCATGCCAGTCCAGGTTCGATGCATGATACAGGATGCTTGGGGCTGGTGCACTGGGATGACCCAGAGGGATGGTACGGGGAAGGAGGTGGGAGGGGGGGTTCAGGATGGGGAACACATGTACACCCGTGGTGGATTCATGTTGATGTATGGCAAAACCAATACAATATTGTAATTAGCCTCCAATTAAATAAATTTATATTAAAAAAAGAACACATTTGAATCAGTTCTAATGAGGTGGATGAAACTGGAGCCTATTATACACAATGAAGTAAGTCAGAAAGAAAAACACCAATACAGTATATTAATGCATATATATGGAATTTAGAAAGATGGTAACGATGACCCTATACACNGCAATTTGATCTCTGGTTCCTCTGCCTGTTCTAAAACCAGCTTGAACATCAGGGAGTTCACGGTTCACATATTGCTGAAGCCTGGCTTGGAGAATTTTGAGCATTACTTTACTAGCGTGTGAGATGAGTGCAATTGTGCGGTAGTTTGAGCATTCTTTGGCATTGCCTTTCTTTGGAATTGGAATGAAAACTGACCTTTTCCAGTCCTGTGGCCACTGCTGAGTTTTCCAAATTTGCTGGCATATTGAGTGCAGCACTTTCACAGCATCATCTTCCAGGATTTGAAACAGCTCAACGGGAATTCCATCACCTCCACTAGCTTTGTTCTTAGTGATGCTTTCTAAGGCCCACTTGACTTCACATTCCAAGATGTCTGGCTCTAGATTAGTGATCACATCCTCATGATTATCTGGGTCGTGAAGATCTTTTCTGTACAGTTCTTCTGTGTATTCTTGCCACCTCTTCTTAATATCTTCTGCTTCTGTTAGGTCCATACCATTTCTATCCTTTATCGAGCCCATCTTTGCATGAAATGTTCCCTTGGTATCTCCAATTCTCTTGAAGAGATCTCTAGTCTTTCCCATTCTGTTGTTTTCCTCTATCTCTTTGCATTGATTGCTGAAGAAGGCTTTCTTATCTCTTCTTGCTATTCTTTGGAACTCTGCATTCAGATGCTTGTATCTTTTCTTTTCTCCTTGGCTTTTCGCCTCTCTTCTTTTCAGTGCTATTTGTAAGGCTTCTCCAGACAGCCATTTTGCCTTTTTGCATTTCTTTTCCATGGGGATGGTCTTGATCCCTGTCTCCTGTACAGTGTCACGAACCTCATTCCATAGTTCATCAGGAACTCTGGCCCGGCTCTCACAAGCGGCCCACTCTCAGTGCGCCGGCCCGGCTCTCATATGCATTGGTAGAGAAAGTATTTTATTTGGATTCAGAAGATGCCATTTATTAGCTGCGTCATTCTGCAGGTCACTTAATTTCTCTGAGCTTGTCTTTCCTTTTAGACAAAATGCAGATTTCCACAATACCCCTTGTCTTAATGTTTATTGTAGGGATTAGATTATGAATACAGTGGATCAACTCTAAAGTGCTACTGAAATGCTAATTTTAATAGATGATAGAATTAATCACCTTTCACCAATGATAAGTCAATCAAGGTCACGTAGCTAGTCGGTTGCAGAATAGGAACTTGCACCAAAGTCTCCTAATAGTAGCCTCAATTTCCCCATAAGTAAAATGAATAAAATGAACCAAGTGATACAGGGTTAACAGGCATTGATCAGAACCTAAGGAAAGAATGCTTGTCCAGATGTCTAAGTCTCCAGAGAGCCGGGGTGAGGTGTGTATCTGACATCCGTGGGGTTTCAGGGCCTGGCTAGACTGAGAGCTGAGGCGGCAGGAAGCTTTGTGATGTGCTCAGCGTAGGTGGCAGCCTTGGTGTCATGCAGAGGCACCTTGGTGTCGTGCAGAGGTTGTTGATACCACTGGCGGGGAAGACGGGGCTCATTCTTCTACTTGTGCTGCCAGCCCCACAGCCCCTGCAATAACTTGCTGTCCTTTGTCACTTCAAACCCATATACTTCAGATTTGTGCTGGTGCCAGGAGAATTCACAATGAATTCAGTCTCCATTCACTCAGGAAATCATGGCTTTGGAGCTTCTATAGAAGACAATGGGCATCACATTTCAAATCAGGCTGAGAAGGTCAGGATTCAAGTTAGTGTTTGGAATTGTATAAGATGGGTAATAATACTGTTAACTAAAGTTTGTATAGCGCTTTAAAGTTTACAAAGCACATACTATATATGTCCTCATTCGAAGTTCATTATCCTCATTTTCAGCTAAGAAACTAAGCCTCAGGGGGATCAGATAATTCATGGCAGAATCAATTTGAACTCTGTTGAAAGTTTTCCAAATTATATCTCTTTCCACTGGATATTCTTGTACCTGTCAATACTGTTTCCTGTTTCCCACAGTGGTGATTTTGTTATTGTTGCTGGCCTTGTCCTTCAAGAGTAAAAGCTCCTCAAAAGCAGACAAAAAGAAAGATATGATTATGATCACACATCATGAAGGAGAAGATTTATAATCTGAGATGCCTGACGAGTGAGTGAGTGCACACTGTGGCAGGCACACACTAGTCTGTATACCACTAAACATCTCTGTGAATGTGGAAAATTGATGCCTGATTCCTGTAAATACATGACTTTGTGGTTGGAGAATCAAGGGCCTCTTTGTAGGAGCCAAAAGAACTGGGTTTTCTCCTTCTTTCCTAATGCTGATACTACTATGGCATCCCTGGGTTGCGGGGGTCAATGTGAAACAAGCTAAGGAAGGATGGAAGGTCAGGAATAGGTAAGAGTTGGCCCAGGGCTGAGATCACTAACTGGAGAGCGGCTACAGCAGACAATGCTTAGGGGTTTGGAAAAAGGCAGATCTGATGGAAATCCCAGTTCTACCTCTGGAGGGCCGTGTGGCTTTGGGCAAGTCACAACACTTTCTCTGTTCCTTGTTTTCACAACAAAAAATCAGTGACAGTACTATTGCCTATTCTGGGTACCTATTTGTTTTGACTGTCCCATGAGATCTCATGCTATTGGATAGGGCTTTAGGGCAGAGGTTGGCAAACTATAGGCTGTGGGCTAAATCCAGCCTAATGCCTGTTTTTGTAATATAGCATGAGCAAAGAATGCTTTTACATTTTACACTTTTAAGTAGCTGCAAAAATATCATACACACAGAGGAAACCAGAATTGGAAGAGACACATGTACTCCAATGTTCATCACAGCACTGTTTACAATAGCTAGGACATGGAAGCAACCTAGATGTCCATCGGCATATGCAGGGATAAGAAAGCTGTGGTACATATACACAATGGAATATTATCAGCTATTAAAAAGAACGCATGCCAGTCCAGGTTCGATGCATGATACAGGATGCTTGGGGCTGGTGCACTGGGATGACCCAGAGGGATGGTACGGGGAAGGAGGTGGGGAGGGGGGTTCAGGATGGGGAACACATGTACACCCGTGGTGGATTCATGTTGATGTATGGCAAAACCAATACAATATTGTAATTAGCCTCCAATTAAATAAATTTATATTAAAAAAAGAACACATTTGAATCAGTTCTAATGAGGTGGATGAAACTGGAGCCTATTATACACAATGAAGTAAGTCAGAAAGAAAAACACCAATACAGTATATTAATGCATATATATGGAATTTAGAAAGATGGTAACGATGACCCTATACACGGGACAGCAAAAGAGACATAGATGTAAATAACAGACTTTTGGACTCTGTGGGAGAAGGCGAGGGGGGGATGATTTGAGAGAACAGCATTGAAACATGTATATTACCATATGTGAAATAGAGCACCAGTCCAAGTTCGGTGCATGAAACAGGCCGGTGCACTGGGACAACCCTGAGAGATGGGATGGGGAGGGAGATGAGAGGAGGTTTAGGATGGGGGCCACATGTACACCCATGGCTGATTCATGTCAATGTATGGCAAAAACCACTACAATATTGTAAAGTAATTAGCCTCCAATTAAAATAAATAAAAAATATAACAAACAAACAAACAGGGAGAGTAGTAAAATTGTTACCAACCTGAAACTATTTTTAAGCAAATAAAAAAACAGCAGAAAAGAAAAGAACAATATTTTGTGATACATGAAAATTTTATAAAATTAAATTATATGCATATTTAATTATATGTATTATATAACATTTGTAAATGTAATTATATAATATGTAAATGTTATATATGTTATATTGTAACGTTATATAACTTATTTAAATTTAAATTTATGTACATATA